>JAXIVJ010009873.1:0-15000 GCA_036785665.1 Chirona hameri
TTTCCACTCCGCACCCCAGCTCCAAAGCAATCCTAGGAGCCTGCACCAAGACATAGTTGGACCAGCTCATTCCGCGCCCGCAACCGTCCATAAGTCTGATGTCAGCGCCGGCCAATCAGCCCCTCTGTATATGCAGCCGTGTAAGGGCAAACACCAGACCCCCCCCCCCCCCCCCCCCTCACCCCGTCTCAAGCAGCCGTATATTACCTGAGCTCCGCTCCGGTCAGCCGCCGGCAGATGTCACCCCAGTACTGTCGGAGGGGGTCCTCTGCCAGCACCGCGTAGACGCCGTCCCTGACCGAGGCCAGACCCTTCACAGAAGGCACGCTCTCTGTGGGGAGAACAGATACGGCGTGGTTACTAGTCATCCAGTGACTGTCGATCTAACGGACAGTACGCTCTCTGTGGGGAGAACAGATACGGCGTGGTTACTAGTCATCCAGTGACTGTCGATCTAACGGACAGTACGCTCTCTGTGGGGAGGGAGGGACGGGCAGAGGTGTCAACGCACGGCCATCCAGGCAACTGTCTATCTGTGATTTCCCGTGAAAGGCACGGTGTCATACAAATATAAATTTAGAACAGGATATGCCGTGATCCCGTTACTCCAGCAGACATCGAGGCAAACGTCAATCCAGCCTCCTGTGGCTCCTCGGCGAGACATGACAGCTGACGGACATGACAGCTGACATACATGACAGCTGACATACATGACAGCTGACATACATGACAGCTGGCATACAGCTGACAGACATGACAGCTGCAGCTGACATACATGACAGCTGACATACATGACAGCTGACATACATGTCAATTGACATACATGACAGCTGACATACATGCCAGCTGACATACGACAGCTGACATACATGACAGCTGGCATACATGACAGCTGACATACATGACAGCTGACATACATGACAGCTGACATACATGACAGCTGACGTACATGACAGCTGACAGACATGACAGCTGACATACATGCCATCTGACATACGACAGCTGACATACATGACAGCTGACATACATGACAGCTGACAGACATGACAGCTGACGGACATGACAGCTGACAGACATGACAGCTGACATACATGACAGCTGACATACATGCCATCTGACATACATGCCATCTGACATACATGCCATCTGACATACATGACAGCTGGCATACATGACAGCTGGCATACATGACAGCTGCCATACATGACAGCTGACATACATGACAGCTGATACATGACAGCTGACATGCATATGGCATACATGACAGCTGACATACATGACAGCTGACACACACGACAGCTGACATACATGCCAGCTGACATACATGACAGCTGACATACAAGACAGCTGGCATACATGACAGCTGACATACATGACAGCTGACATACATGACAGCTGGCATACATGACAGCTGACATACACGACATCTGACATACATGACAGCTGACAGACATCACAGCTGACATACATGACATCTGACATACATGACAGCTGACATACATGACAGCTTACATACATGACAGCTGACATACATGACAGCTGACATACATGACAGCTGACAAACATGACAGCTGACATGACAGCTGACATGACAGCTGACGGACATGACAGCTGACAGACATGTCAGCTGACGGCATAATATGTATGTTGAGAACTGGACGATAGGATGTGATTCCTGAGAACTTCACCGTCAACATCAGCGGTATAAAGTCCCCTCACTCACCGAGAAGCTGCGCGACACGGGGCCGGAGCTGTCCCGAGAGCTGCTGAAGCCACTCTGACACCATCTGCTGCACCTCGTCAGGCGTCAGTCGGGACTCGGCCGCCGCCAGAGACGGTCTGTGGCACGTCCGATACAGCGACAGTCAAAACACAACACACCACACAGCGGGGTCAAAACAACACGGGTGGACTGCAGGGCACAGGCAGCGATATATCGAAACCAAGAGAGAACCCACTGCGTGACAGCAGTGCAATCGCTGGTTTACATTTAATTATCTTCGAAACCAGTTATGCATATGAAAGTATAGTGCGTCATAAGTTCTAAACAATGCAGAACTCCTCGCTTTATCCCATCCTATTTCCAGATATTCCACTGAGTTTCACTGAGCTGAGCCGACTCAGACTCATGGTGTCAGTGACTCAGACGCATGGTGTCAGTGAGGATTTGGTCTACAGAAAGTAGCATCAAAGGGATGTTTACCGGTATGCTTTGATGTCGGCTGAGAGGTGCCTCATCGCCACCGACCCTCGGTCGTCCACCATGTCAAAAGGCTTCTGGTTGGCGATCACCTCCTTCAGACGAGTCACGAACATGCCGTCGGAGCCGCTGTTCAGCGCGTTGTCACCTGGAGGGTGGTGGAGGAATGGTCAGAGTGGTCAGAGTGGAGGAGTGATCAGAGAGGAGGAGTGGTCAGAGTGGTCAGAGTGGAGGAGTGGTCAGAGTGGAGGAGTGATCAGAGAGGAGGAGTGGTCAGAGTGGTCAGAGTGGAGGAGTGGTCAGAATGGTCAGAGTGGAGGAGTGATCAGAGAGGAGGAGTGGTCAGAGTGGTGGAGTGGTCAGAGTGGTGGAGTGGTCAGAGTGGTGGAGTGGTCAGAGTGGTGGAGTGGTCAGAGTGGTGGAGTGGTCAGAGTGGAGGAGTGGTCAGAATGGAGGAGTGGTCAGAGTGGAGGAGTGGTCAGAGTGGTGGAGTGGTCAGAGTGGAGGCGTGGTCAGAGTGGTGGAGTAGTCAGAGTGGAGGAGTGGTCAGAATGGAGGAGTGGTCAGAGTGGAGGGGTGGTCAGAGTGGTGGAGTGATCAGAATGGTCAGAGTGGTCAGAGTGGAGGAGCGGTCAGAATGGTCAGAGTGGAGGGGTGGTCAGAGTGGTTGAGTGGTCAGAGTGGTGGAGTGGTCAGAGTGGTGGAGTGGTCAGAGTGGAGGAGTGGTCAGAGTGGATGAGTGGTCAGAGTGGAGGAGTGGTCAGAGTGGAGGGGTGGTCAGAGTGGTGGAGTGGTCAGAGTGGAGGCGTGGTCAGAGTGGAGGAGTGGTCAGAGTGGAGGAGTGGTCAGAATGGTCAGAGTGGAGGGGTGGTCAGAGTGGTTGAGTGGTCAGAGTGGTGGAGTGGTCAGAGTGGAGGAGTGGTCAGAATGGAGGAGTGGTCAGAGTGGAGGAGTGGTCAGAGTGGTGGAGTGGTCAGAGTGGAGGCGTGGTCAGAGTGGTGGAGTAGTCAGAGTGGAGGAGTGGTCAGAATGGAGGAGTGGTCAGAGTGGAGGGGTGGTCAGAGTGGTGGAGTGGTCAGAATGGTCAGAGTGGAGGGGTGGTCAGAGTGGTTGAGTGGTCAGAGTGGTGGAGTGGTCAGAGTGGAGGAGTGGTCAGAGTGGTTGAGTGGTCAGAGTGGTTGAGTGGTCAGAGTGGAGGAGTGGTCAGAGTGGAAGAGTGGTCAGAGTGGAGGGGTGGTCAGAGTGGTGGAGTGGTCAGAGTGGTGGAGTGGTCAGAGTGGAGGCGTGGTCAGAGTGGATGAGTGGTCAGAGTGGAGGAGTGGTCAGAATGGTCAGAGTGGAGGGGTGGTCAGAGTGGAGGGGTGGTCAGAGTGGAGGGGTGGTCAGAGTGGAGGGGTGGTCAGAGTGGAGGGGTGGTCAGAGTGGTTGAGTGGTCAGAGTGGAGGAGTGGTCAGAATGGAGGAGTGGTCAGAGTGGAGGAGTGGTCAGAGTGGAGGAGTGGTCAGAATGGAGGAGTGGTCAGAGTGGAGGAGTGGTCAGAGTGGTTGAGTGGTCAGAGTGGTTGAGTGGTCAGAGTGGAGGAGTGGTCAGAGTGGAGGAGTGGTCAGAGTGGAGGGGTGGTCAGAGTGGTGGAGTGGTCAGAGTGGTGGAGTGGTCAGAGTGGAGGCGTGGTCAGAGTGGATGAGTGGTCAGAGTGGAGGAGTGGTCAGAATGGTCAGAGTGGAGGGGTGGTCAGAGTGGAGGGGTGGTCAGAGTGGTTGAGTGGTCAGAGTGGAGGAGTGGTCAGAATGGAGGAGTGGTCAGAGTGAAGGAGTGGTCAGAGTGGTGGAGTGGTCAGAGTGGTCGGAGTGGTCAGAGTGGAGGAGTGGTCAGAGTGGTGGAGTGGTCAGAGTGGAGGAGTGGTCAGAGTGGAGGAGTGGTCAGAGTGAAGGAGTGGTCAGAATGGTCAGAGTGGTTGAGTGGTCAGAGTGGTGGAGTGGTCAGAGTGGATGAGTGGTCAGAGTGGTGGAGTGGTCAGAATGGAGGAGTGGTCAGAGTGGTGGAGTGGTCGGAGTGGAGGAGTGGTCAGAATGGAGGAGTGGTCAGAGTGGTGGAGTGGTCAGAATGGAGGAGTGGTCGGAGTGGAGGAGTGGTCAGAATGGAGGAGTGGTCAGAATGGTCAGAGTGGAGGGGTGGTCAGAGTGGTTGAGTGGTCAGAGTGGAGGAGTGGTCAGAATGGAGGAGTGGTCAGAGTGGAGGAGTGGCCAGAGTGGTCGGAGTGGTCAGAGTGGAGGAGTGGTCAGAGTGGAGTGGTCAGAGTGGA
Source organism: Chirona hameri (assembly GCA_036785665.1). Classification (NCBI taxonomy): domain Eukaryota; kingdom Metazoa; phylum Arthropoda; class Thecostraca; order Balanomorpha; family Balanidae; genus Chirona; species Chirona hameri. The sequence continues at coordinate 4,503 of JAXIVJ010009873.1, forward strand.
GTGGTCAGAGTGGAGGAGTGGTCAGAGTGAAGGAGTGGTCAGAATGGTCAGAGTGGAGGGGTGGTCAGAGTGGTTGAGTGGTCAGAGTGGTTGAGTGGTCAGAGTGGATGAGTGGTCAGAGTGGATGAGTGGTCAGAGTGGAGGAGTGGTCAGAATGGAGGAGTGGTCAGAGTGGTGGAGTGGTCAGAATGGAGGAGTGGTCAGAGTGGTGGAGTGGTCGGAGTGGAGGAGTGGTCAGAATGGAGGAGTGGTCAGAGTGGTGGAGTGGTCAGAATGGAGGAGTGGTCAGAGTGGTGGAGTGGTCAGAATGGAGGAGTGGTCAGAGTGGAGGAGTGGTCGGAGTGGAGGAGTGGTCAGAATGGAGGAGTGGTCAGAATGGAGGAGTGGTCAGAGTGGTGGAGTGGTCAGAGTGGAGGAGTGGTCAGAATGGAGGAGTGGTCAGAGTGGTCAGAGTGGAGGGGTGGTCAGAGTGATGAAGTGGTCAGAGTGGATGAGTGGTCAGAGTGGATGAGTGGTCAGAGTGGAGGAGTGGTCAGAGTGGAGGAGTGGTCAGAATGGAGGAGTGGTCAGAATGGAGGAGTGGTCAGAATGGTCAGAATGGAGGAGTGGTCAGAATGGTCAGAATGGAGGAGTGGTCAGAGTGGTGGAGTGGTCAGAGTGGTGGAGTGGTCAGGGTGGAGGAGTGGTCAGAATGGTCAGAGTGGAGGAGTGGTCAGAATGGAGGAGTGGTCAGAATGGAGGAGTGGTCAGAATGGTCAGAATGGAGGAGTGGTCAGAGTGGTGGAGTGGTCAGAGTGGAGGAGTGGTCAGAGTGGTGGAGTGGTCAGAGTGGAGGAGTGGTCAGAATGGAGGAGTGGTCAGAATGGTCAGAGTGGAGGGGTGGTCAGAGTGGTGGAGTGGTCAGAGTGGAGGAGTGGTCAGAGTGGAGGAGTGGTCAGAGTGGAGGAGTGGTCAGAGTGGAGGAGTGGTCAGAGTGGAGGAGTGGTCAGAGTGGAGGAGTGGTCAGAGTGGAGGAGTGGTCAGAGTGGAGGGGTGGTCAGAGTGGAGGAGTGGTCAGAGTGGAGGAGTGGTCAGAGTGGAGGAGTGGTCAGAGTGGAGGAGTGGTCAGAGTGGAGGAGTGGTCAGAGTGGAGGAGTGGTCAGAGTGGAGCAGTGGTCAGAGTGGAGGAGTGGTCAGAGTGGAGGAGTGGTCAGAGTGGAGGAGTGGTCAGAGTGGAGGAGTGGTCAGAATGGAGGAGTGGTCGGAGTGGTAAGAGTGGAGGAGTGGTCAGAGTGGTGGAGTGGTCAGAGTGGAGGAGTGGTCAGAGTGGAGGAGTGGTCAGAGTGGAGGAGTGGTCAGAGTGGAGGAGTGGTCAGAGTGGAGAGGAGTGGTCAGAGTGGAGAGGAGTGGTCAGAGTGGAGGAGTGGTCAGAGTGGAGGAGTGGTAAGAGTGGAGGAGTGGTCAGAGTGGAGGAGTGGTCAGAGTGGTGGAGTGGTCGGAATGGAGGAGTGGTCAGAGTGGTGGAGTGGTCAGAGTGGAGGAGTGGTCAGAGTGGAGGAGTGGTCAGAGTGGAGGAGTGGTAAGAGTGGAGGAGTGGTCAGAATGGTCAGAGTGGAGGGGTGGTCGGAGTGGAGGGGTGGTCAGAGTGGAGGGGTGGTCAGAGTGGAGGAGTGGTCAGAATGGTCAGAGTGGTGGAGTGGTCAGAGTGGAGGAGTGGTAAGAGTGGAGGAGTGGTCAGAGTGGAGGAGTGGTCAGAGTGGTGGAGTGGTCGGAATGGAGGAGTGGTCAGAGTGGTGGAGTGGTCAGAGTGGAGGAGTGGTCAGAGTGGAGGAGTGGTCAGAGTGGAGGAGTGGTAAGAGTGGAGGAGTGGTCAGAATGGTCAGAGTGGAGGGGTGGTCGGAGTGGAGGGGTGGTCAGAGTGGAGGGGTGGTCAGAGTGGAGGAGTGGTCAGAATGGTCAGAGTGGTGGAGTGGTCAGAGTGGAGGAGTGGTCAGAGTGGAGGAGTGGTGGAATGATCAGAGTGGTCAGAGTGGAGGAGTGGTCAGAGTGGAGGAGTGGTCAGAGTGGAGGAGTGGTCAGAGTGGAGGAGTGGTCAGAGTGGAGGAGTGGTCAGAGTGGAGGAGTGGTCAGAATGGTCAGAGTGGAGGGGTGGTCAGAGTGGAGGAGTGGTCAGAGTGGTGGAGTGGTCAGAGTGGTGGAGTGGTCAGAGTGGAGGAGTGGTCAGAATGGTCAGAGTGGTGGAGTGGTCAGAGTGGTGGAGTGGTCAGAGTGGAGGAGTGGTCAGAATGGAGGAGTGGTCAGAGTGGAGGAGTGGTCAGAATGGTCAGAGTGGAGGAGTGGTCAGAGTGGTGGAGTGGTCAGAGTGGAGGAGTGGTCAGAATGGTCAGAGTGGAGGAGTGGTCAGAGTGGAGGAGTGGTCAGAGTGGAGGAGTGGTCAGAGTGGAGGAGTGGTCAGAGTGGAGGAGTGGTCAGAGTGGAGGAGTGGTCAGAGTGGAGGAGTGGTCAGAGTGGAGGAGTGGTCAGAGTGGAGGAGTGGTCAGAGTGGTGGAGTGGTCAGAGTGGAGGAGTGGTGGAATGATCAGAGTGGTCAGAGTGGAGGAGTGGTCAGAGTGGAGGAGTGGTCAGAGTGGAGGAGTGGTCAGAGTGGAGGAGTGGTCAGAGTGGAGGAGTGGTCAGAATGGTCAGAGTGGAGGAGTGGTCAGAGTGGAGGAGTGGTCAGAGTGGAGGAGTGGTCAGAATGGAGGAATGGTCAGAATGGAGGAATGGTCAGAGTGGAGGAGTGGTCAGAGTGGAGGAGTGGTCAGAGTGGAGGAGTGGTCAGAGTGGAGGAGTGGTCAGAGTGGAGGAGTGGTCAGAGTGGAGGAGTGGTCAGAATGGTCAGAGTGGAGGGGTGGTGGAGTGGTCAGAGTGGATGAGTGGTCAGAGTGGAGGAGTGGTCAGAGTGGATGAGTGGTCAGAGTGGAGGAGTGATCAGAGTGGAGGAGTGGTCAGAGTGGAGGAGTGGTGGAGTGGTCAGAGTGGATGAGTGGTCAGAGTGGAGGAGTGGTCAGAGTGGAGGAGTGGTCAGAGTGGAGGAGTGGTCAGAGTGGAGGAGTGGTCAGAGTGGATGAGTGGTCAGAGTGGAGGAGTGGTCAGAATGGTCAGAGTGGAGGGTGGATGAGTGGTCAGAGTGGATGAGTGGTCAGAGTGGATGAGTGGTCAGAGTGGATGAGTGGTCAGAGTGGATGAGTGGTCAGAGTGGAGGAGTGGTCAGAGTGGAGGAGTGGTGGAGTGGTCAGAGTGGATGAGTGGTCAGAGTGGAGGAGTGGTGGAGTGGTCAGAGTGGATGAGTGGTCAGAGTGGAGGAGTGATCAGAGTGGAGGAGTGGTCAGAATGGTCAGAGTGGAGGGGTGGTGGAGTGGTCAGAGTGGAGGAGTGGTCATAGTGGAGGAGTGGTGGAGTGGTCAGAGTGGATGAGTGGTCAGAGTGGAGGAGTGATCAGAGTGGAGGAGTGGTCAGAGTGGAGGAGTGGTGGAGTGGTCAGAGTGGATGAGTGGTCAGAGTGGAGGAGTGGTCAGAGTGGAGGAGTGGTCAGAGTGGAGGAGTGGTCAGAGTGGATGAGTGGTCAGAGTGGAGGAGTGGTCAGAATGGTCAGAGTGGAGGGGTGGTGGAGTGGTCAGAGTGGATGAGTGGTCAGAGTGGAGGAGTGGTCAGAGTGGAGGAATGGTCAGAGTGGAGGAGTGGTGGAGTGGTCAGAGTGGATGAGTGGTCAGAATGGAGGAGTGATCAGAGTGGAGGAGTGGTCAGAGTGGAGGAGTGGTGGAGTGGTGGAGTGGTCAGAGTGGATGAGTGGTCAGAGTGGAGGAGTGGTCAGAGTGGAGGAGTGGTCAGAGTGGAGGAGTGGTGGAGTGGTCAGAGTGGATGAGTGGTCAGAGTGGAGGAGTGGTGGAGTGGTCAGAGTGGATGAGTGGTCAGAGTGGAGGAGTGGTCAGAGTGGAGGAGTGATCAGAGTGGAGGAGTGGTCAGAATGATCAGAGTGGAGGGGTGGTGGAGTGGTCAGAGTGGAGGAGTGGTCAGAGTGGAGGAGTGGTCAGAGTGGAGGAGTGGTCATAGTGGAGGAGTGGTGGAGTGGTCAGAGTGGATGAGTGGTCAGAGTGGAGGAGTGATCAGAGTGGAGGAGTGGTGGAGTGGTCAGAGTGGATGAGTGGTCAGAGTGGAGGAGTGGTCAGAGTGGATGAGTGGTCAGAGTGGAGGAGTGGTCAGAATGGTCAGAGTGGAGGGGTGGTGGAGTGGTCAGAGTGGATGAGTGGTCAGAGTGGAGGAGTGGTCAGAGTGGAGGAGTGGTGGAGTGGTCAGAGTGGATGAGTGGTCAGAGTGGAGGAGTGGTGGAGTGGTCAGAGTGGAGGAGTGGTGGAGTGGTCAGAGTGGAGGAGTGGTCAGAGTGGAGGAGTGGTCAGAGTGGAGGAGTGGTCAGAGTGGATGAGTGGTCAGAGTGGAGGAGTGATCAGAGTGGAGGAGTGGTCAGAGTGGTGGAGTGGTCAGAGTGGATGAGTGGTCAGAGTGGAGGAGTGATCAGAGTGGAGGAGTGGTCAGAGTGGAGGAGTGATCAGAGTGGAGGAGTGGTCAGAGTGGATGAGTGGTCAGAGTGGAGGAGTGGTCAGAGTGGAGGAGTGGTCAGAGTGGAGGAGTGGTCAGAGTGGATGAGTGGTCAGAGTGGATGAGTGGTCAGAGTGGATGAGTGGTCAGAGTGGAGGAGTGGTCAGAGTGGAGGAGTGGTCAGAGTGGTGGAGTGGTCAGAGTGGAGGAGTGGTCAGAGTGGAGGAGTGGTCAGAGTGGATGAGTGGTCAGAGTGGAGGAGTGGTGGAGTGGTCAGAGTGGATGAGTGGTCAGAGTGGAGGAGTGGTCAGAGTGGAGGAGTGGTGGAGTGGTCAGAGTGGTGGAGTGGTCAGAGTGGAGGAGTGGTGGAGTGGTCAGAGTGGATGAGTGGTCAGAGTGGAGGAGTGATCAGAGTGGAGGAGTGGTCAGAGTGGTGGAGTGGTCAGAGTGGATGAGTGGTCAGAGTGGATGAGTGGTCAGAGTGGAGGAGTGATCAGAGTGGAGGAGTGGTCAGAGTGGAGGAGTGATCAGAGTGGAGGAGTGGTCAGAGTGGATGAGTGGTCAGAGTGGAGGAGTGGTCAGAGTGGAGGAGTGGTCAGAGTGGAGGAGTGGTCAGAGTGGATGAGTGGTCAGAGTGGAGGAGTGGTGGAGTGGTCAGAGTGGATGAGTGGTCAGAGTGGAGGAGTGGTCAGAGTGGAGGAGTGGTCAGAGTGGATGAGTGGTCAGAGTGGAGGAGTGGTGGAGTGGTCAGAGTGGATGAGTGGATGAGTGGTCAGAGTGGAGGAGTGGTCAGAGTGGAGGAGTGACACAGCAAACGACCAGAAGCAGAAGAGCATAGTAGTAAGCAAACAATTTAACTATACAGCTTTGAGTCAAAACGGAGATTGTTCGCCTGGTCCTGTTCAATACTAACATACAGGCAGCGCATGACGCTCTTTGCACCGATCCGTTAGACGCCTACTGGATCAAAGCATATGATGTCGTGACTCGTGAAGCGAACTGGCACCTCGGGGACGGCAAGCTCTACCATCACATGCATACAGCTAATCACGCTCTACCATCACATGCATACAGCTAATCACGCTCTACCATCACATGCATACAGCTAATCACGCTCTACCATCACATGCATACAGCTAATCAAGCTCTACCATCACATGCATACAGCTAATCACGCTCTACCATCACATGCATACAGCTAATCACGCTCTACCATCACATGCATACAGCTAATCAAGCTCTACCATCACATGCATACAGCTAATCACGCTCTACCATCACATGCATACAGCTAATCACGCTCTACCATCACATGCATACAGCTAACCACGCTCTACCATCACATGCATACAGCTAATCACGCTCTACCATCACATGCATACAGCTAATCAAGCTCTACCATCACATGCATACAGCTAATCAAGCTCTACCATCACATGCATACAGCTAATCACGCTCTACCATCACATGCATACAGCTAATCAAGCTCTACCATCACATGCATACAGCTAATCAAGCTCTACCATCACATGCATACAGCTAATCACGCTCGACAACCATCTGCACGTCTCGTCACATGACTACAAGGTCGTCAGGTGCTGACCTGTCTACCATCAAACTCTTTCTCCTAGGAATCGCATTACACCGATCGTCTCCACCACACTAACACCAGCACTCGAGCTAACACACGCCGATGCAGAATACATGCCGGGGAGACGTCCGGGTCACGTACCGCAGAATAGCGCCATCACCAGCTGCAGGGTGTGGAGCAGCAGCCGGGTGGCCCGCGCCGCCTGGCGCTGTACGCTGTCCTCCACGGCGTCCGTCCTGAGGGCGGCCAGCACCGCGTCGCCCCGCTCCCGCAGTAGGTGGCTGCAGGCTGTACGACCTGAGGAGCCCTCCAGCAGGGCTACAGCCACCAGACAGGAGCCGACCAGCTGTCGTGGGGGGGGGGGGGGGGCAGGGTCAGACCACCAGCTGAAGGGGAGGTAGGGTCAGCCACGGAGAGGAAACAGGGTTAGACACGGAATAGATATAGGGTCAGACGGGGAGAGACAACATCAGACGACACAGTATTTCACTGGGATCCATGATTGGTGAATACGATATAAGAGGGAACCAATAACGGCGACACTCATCGTATTTTTCGTCACACATACGACTGAACGGCTCCTACGGGCTTCCAGAGAGAATACCAGAAAGTCAGTCGTCACCTCGAGTCTGACCTATTCAACAAATGAGATTCATTAGGTTTTACAGCCAATAATAAAGCTAGCCTAGCCCCCCCCCCCCTGTAAAGCTGCCGGTACCTCGAGTTGTTCGAGGCCGGCGTCGCGGACGGCGGCGTGGCAGCTGGTGAGGATGGTCGCCCTGAACCGCTGGATGGCCGTCCACTGGCGGATCACCACCGGGAACTGTTTCATCACGCGCTGTCCCTCGGTGCCCTGCAGCCGCTCCACCTGCAGACCTGGGGAAGGGTAGGTCGGGGTCAGGTCGGGGTCAGGTCGGGGTCAGGTCGGGGTCAGGTCGGGGTCAAGCCGGGGTCAGGTCGGGGTCAAGCCGGGGTCAGGTCGGGGTCAGGTCGGGGTCAGGTCGGGGTCAGATCGGGGTCAGGTCGGGGTCAGGTCGGGGTCAGGTCGGGGACAGGTCGTAGTTAGGTCGGGGTTAGGTCGGGGTCAGGTCGGGGTTAGGTCGTAGTTACGTCGGGGTCAGGTCGAGGTTAGGTCAGGATTAGGTCGGGATCAGGTCGGTGTTAGGTCGGGGCATGTCAGGGTTATGTCGGGGTTAGGTCGGGGTCAATGGGGTCAGGTCGGGGTTAGGTCGGGGTCAGGTCGGGGTTAGGTCGTAATTACGTCGGGGTCAGGTGGGGGTTAGGTCGGGATCAGGTCGGTGTTAGGTCGGGGCAGGTCAGGGTTATGTCGGGGTTAGGTCGGGGTCAATGGGGTTAGGTCGGGGTCAATGGGGTCAGGTCGGGGTTACGTCGGGGTTAGGTCGGGATAGGTCGGGGTCAGGTCGGGGTTAGATCGGGATTAGGTCGGGGTCAGGTCGGGGTTATGTCGGGGTTAGGTCGGGGTTAGGTCGGGGTTAGGTCGGGATTAGGTCGGGGTTAGGTTGAGGTTAGGCCGGGGTCAGGTCGGGGTTAGGTCGGGGTTAGGTCGGGGTTAGGTCGGGGTTAGGTCGGATATAAATCGGGGATAGGTCGGGGATAGGTCGGGGTTAGGTCGAGGTTAGGTCGGGGTCAGTTCGGGGTCAATGGGGTCAGGTCTGTCGGGCCGCCATCGGGAAGTCAAAACACATATCTTCTGTCTCGTTCTCGAACTCCGCTGCATGACCCAGTGAATGGGTATGACGACTGATGTGCACTGCAGGGATATAAAGCAGGCATGATAGCAGCAAACAGGGTCTGTAATTCCTGTGCACTTCGTACCAAGCTCAGATAACGCATCGGTGTGTGACTGAGGCTGAATTGACGGCGCTGCGATAATTGTGTCTACTTAGTACCTATCTCAATCTAAGATGAGAAAAGGCTCGGTGGGACTTGCCAGCATCAATTTCCGAAGATACACAGGGCTAGTGTGTAAAGCAGCACCACAACCCACCTGTGAAGATGTACTGCGCCAGCATGTGCAGCAGCGCAGCCGTCAGCATCTCCCGCCGCTCCACCCGCAGCCACAGCGTTTCCGGCATGTCCATCAGCAGCTTGACCCGCGCTCCGATGTCGTACAGACGCCGCTTACGATCCTGCCTGCAGGGCATCACGGCGGGGCGGCGGCGGAGTCAGTGGCGGGCGGCGGCGGCGGGGCGGCGGCGGGGCGGCGGCGGGGCGGCGGCGGGGCGGCGGCGGGGCGGCGGCGAAGTCAATGGCGGGGCGGCGGCGGGGCGGCGGCGAAGTCAGTGGCGGGACGGCGGCGGGGCGGCGGCGGGGCGGCGGCGGAGTCAGTGGCGGGGCGGCGGCGGGGCGGCGGCGGGGCGGCGGCGGGGCGGCGGCGGGGCGGCGGCGGGGCGGCGGCGAAGTCAGTGGCGGGGCGGCGGGGCGGCGGGGCGGCGGGGCGGCGGGGCGGCGGGGCGGCGGGGCGGCAGGGCGGCGGCGGAGTCAGTGGCGGGGCGGCGGGCGGAGTCAGTGGCGGGGCGGCGGCGGGGCGGCGGCGGGGCGGCGGCGGGGCGGCGGCGGAGTCAGTGGCGGGGGCGGCGGCGGGGCGGCGGCGGAGTCAGTGGCGGGGCGGCGGCGGAGTCAGTGGCGGGGCGGCGGCGCAGTCGGTGGCGGGCAGACCGTCTAGGCAGGATGCGTTCGAGCGTGGCTGACTCACAAGTACGTTGAAGGATAATAAGTCATTTGAATGTCTTTGGATGCCTCACAGAACCTAACTTCGAGAAATACTCGTACCCAGGTTCGACAACGCTGTGGTTGACATCCACCCGTCCTACGTCACCTGTCCTCATTTTCCACACGATATGGACATTCATTACTATGTCAGTGATTGCCGATGTGTTCCCATACCTGGCGATGTCGCTGTCGTCTCTGCCCTTGAAGCCGATGAGTCCCTGATGCTGCAGGTGGCTGCAGCCTGACTCAATGTGCTGCACATGCTGGCAGATCTGTTCCGCACACTTCTGCATGTCCACGATCGAGTCAGCCGCCTCGATCAGGTCACGGTAACGCTCGCTGAAATGAATCAGTCGGCTGGCAGGTACAAACTGAGCAGGAAATAGCAGTAGGCATGCAAATGAGAAAGAAAAAGAGCTCCGTACGCTACCAATGCAGAGTAAGCTATACCCAGTCTGGACTTCCAGAGAAAAAAGCAGATAAGTGCAACTTCGAGGTTTGATTATTTGTGATCTGATTGAAGACATTAGTGGATTCTAATCTTGAAGGATTTCCTTATCAATTTTGAGTCGGTTCAGGGCAGTCTGTGACGCCGCAATAGCTCAGTAAAATTATATCGATCGGAAACGAAACAGGTCGGTTTTCGGCGATGTTTTACATTCTCAATCGATATAATTTGATGAGTAACTGAGACGTCATAAACTGACGGAGTAACTTACTCAGGATTGTCTAGGGAATCATTTAAGATCAGAATTGACTCATTTATTCCATCAGATTATGAGTAATTGAACCTCAAATTTGACAATGTTTGATAATAATTTGACTATATTATTGCACTAACTACTAAGCTCATACAACATTCAAAATGTGCATTTTTGTAAGACAACATGAAGAGTAATTTATCCTATCCATTTTATTTAGTAAAAACTTCGACCAGATACATCTTTCTGATGAGGTACCTACTCTAATTAGGTGCCCATTCGGTCAAAAGGAGACAGATGCAACCAACATAGAACATATTACTTATAATACATGTTTGTGTTATTGATGGTGATGCATTTCTCTTACCTCACCATGATCCGCAGTTCTTCCCTTTCCTTTTCAATGCTATGTCTAGTTTCCTCAAGCTTGGCCTGAATTTCAGGGACAGAGCATTGCTCAAACAATGCTTGTATATCCATTGTTGCCCTGAAAACATAATGCAATCCAATAATTTGCCATTTTCAAGGTAATCATGTCATCAGTCATCTAATAAGTAATGAGCATGCCAACTTGTATTCATAACCATTGATAAATGGCAATAACAAAGAAGAGAACAGTATGCAATTCAGTCAAATAATTGATACAAATTCAAGAACAAATCAATGAAGGGAAACAGGAAATGAAACTCAAATCTGTAATGTCTGTTCAGACCAAAACTACAATGTTTTTACATGCATTTCAAATGGATTTTAAGGCAGCCCATAACGGAGCATCACATGAAGATGTCAGGGACCACAAAAGAAGACATTGCACTTGGCATGGTTGGTATGCCCACCAGTTTACTGCATGACACACATTATATAAAGGAAATGAAAATGAAATATATATTACTATTTGATAAGCGTCTGTCCGTCTGTC
>JAXIVJ010009873.1:20000-45000 GCA_036785665.1 Chirona hameri
CAATTAAATCGGAAGCTCATCGATGCACATCGACGGCGACCTATTTAGCGTCGGCGATTTGTTTGCAAAGCATTGTCATGCTTCTCGGCGCACTTAACCATTGTGGCGAGTTGTTGCTAGTAGCGCTTTCGTTCTCCATGGCAACCAGGCGTGAGCCAATGAAAAGCCAGAACGTATTCCCTTTCTGGCTTTTGATTGGCTGACGAGCCAATGAAAAGCCAGAACGTATTCCCTTTCTGGCTTTTGATTGGCTGACGCCTGGTTGCCATGGAGAACAAAAGCGCTACTAGCGTGTGTCCGAGCAGCGCTCAGTTTGATCGGAAATGTCACAGAGCCTCCAAAAATGCCGCAATCGATGTAAACAATGGTAGGGAAGGGCGAATTTGTCAATGACCTTCATGAAGTACACAAGGTACTTGTTTTGTATTTTTCCCAAACTTACAACTTCGAATTTGGGAATAGTTTTATTTAATTCTTAAATTTAAATAAAATAATTATAAACCATAGCGGTAGCCTAAGAAATTGTTGCTAACAAAATCAAAAGGTCATGATTTCCCTTTAAAGGGAAATAATGACCTTTTGATTTTGTTAGCAACAATTTCCTAGGCTACCGTTATGGTTTTAAAATTATTTTATTTAAATTTAAGAATTCAATAAAATTATTCCCAAATTCAAAGTTGTAAGTTTGGAAAAAATACAAAACAAGTACCTTGTGTACTTCATGAAGGTCATTGACAAATTCGTCCTTCCCTACCATTGTTTACATCAAGTGCGGCATTTTTGGAGGCTCTGTGACGTTTCCGATCAAACTGAGCGCTGCTCGGACACACGCTAGTAGCGCTACGCTTTCGTTCTCCATGGCAACCAGGCGTCAGCCAATCAAAAGCCAGAAAGGGAATACGTTCTGGCTTTGCATTGGCTCACGCCTGGTTGCCATGGAGAACGAAAGCGCTACTAGCGTGCGTTCGAGCAGCGCTCTGATCCGTGAAGCAATCTGTGAAGCATCCGTGATGCATGACTATCAGTATAAGTCATGAATAACAACAACATGCAAACTATACCAACTCGAATAAAATAAGGGCGGAATGAATTGAACCCCAGGCAAGCTAGTATTCGCAACGCACTCGGCACCAGTGGCGTAGCCAAGGGGGGGGGGGGGGGGGCAAAGGGGCCATGGCCCCCCTGGAGGCCAGGCGGGCCCCTCTGGCGACCGAGCGAGGGCCCCCTGGGGCCGAAGGCCCCAGTGTTTTGGATGGTGTCAGGTGCCCGCAAAACGCCTTATGTCGCATAAAGAACGTCCACGAACAAATCTAACACGAATAAATAACAGCATTTAAGAGCTGGTATTTATTTCGAGGGCCCCTCAGGCCTTCCCAGGGCCTCCAATTCCTTTCGAGGGCCCCTCAGACATTTCGAGGGCCCCCTCAGGCATTTCGAGGGCCCCTCAGGCCAGGCACGTAGCCAGGATTTCGTCCAGGGGGTGTGGGGGGGGGGGGGCGGCGCCTCGAAAGGGCCCCTTCCCGAGCGTTAACCCCCCCCCCCCCAAAAAAAAAAGGATATGAAAACTCTACGGATTGCGGCCACTTTATTTTGTGAGGTTCAACTTTCCAAGGGCCCTCTGATCTGTCCAAGGGCCCTCTGATCTGTCCAGGGGCCCTCTGGTCTGTCTAGGGCCCTCTGGTCTGTCCAGGGGCCCTCCAGCCTGCTCAGGGCCCTTCCGAGCTGGCCAGGGACTGCACTGGCTGCTTTTTCACCCTGCCGACATCCTCAGGGGCCTCTCCGACCTGCCCAGGGGTCCTTCTGTGCTGGCCAGAGGCCCATTCGACGTAATCAGGGGCCATCTGACCTGCTCAGGGACCTTTTCGGTCTGGTCAGGGGCCCCTTTGACATGCACAGGGGCCCTTTGAACTTCCCAAGGGCCCTCTGGTCTGCCCAGGAGCCCTCCAGCCTTCTAAGGGGCCCTTCCAACCTGGCAAGAGACTGCGCTTTCTGTTTTGTCGCCTTGTCAACATGCTCAGAGGGCCCTTCGACCTGCCCTGGGGCCCCTCCGTGCTGACTAGGAGCCCATTCGGCATGTTCAGGGGCCCTTTGGTCTGGTCAGGGGCCCCTCTGGCATGCACAGGGGCCCTTTTAACTTCCCAGAGGCCCTCTGGTGCTGGTCTGTCCAGGGGCCCTCCAGCCTGTTCAGGGGGTCCTTAAGACCTGGCAAGGGACTGCACTGGCTGCTTTGTCGCCCTGCCGACATGCTCAGAGGCCTCTCCGACCTTCCCAGGGGTCCCTCTGTGCTGGCTCGGTGCTCATTCGACGTGTTCAGGGGCCCTTTGACCCGCTCAGGGGCCCTTTCGGCTTGTACAGGGGCCCTTCTGACATGTACAGGGCTCTGCTGAACGTCCAAGGGCCCTCGTGGTCTTTCAGAAAGGGCCCTGGTGCCCCTAAAGAACCTCTGAAATGCTCTAAACTCTTAAAGACCACGCTTCGCATAGTCCATGAGCGTGGTCTCGTCGGCCCTTTTCGGTGCGCTGCGCGCTGTGCGCCCGAAAAGGGCCCGCCGGGCCTCCAGGGCGGCCGCAAGCCCGAGCTGAACCCGAGCTTGAACAATCTGACTGGGCTAACGTGGGGAAATCCCGAGTTGCTCCGTGCTTTTATAACCGCCGGTAACTGTGGCCCCACGTGGGCTTGCCCGAGTACGCGCGGCACGGGCTGCTCGGGCTAGCCCGAGGACAGCCCGAGTTGCTTAATGCACTTTTATAGTGTGGCCCCACGCTGGCTAGCCCAAGTAGGTGCTCGGGCAAGCCCAGGCTGAAACTGATCGGGTCACGACCGGGCTGTGCTGCGTTATGCCCAACCTGGTAGAGGAGGTCGCAGGTAATTTCGGCGGCGAGATTCTAGGCCGTATACCCCTATCCAAAACGTATTGTAGAGGGTGGGGCGACTCCATCGCCTTCATGGTCGGTGCTTCATAACCGATATCCACCCGCTCCGGCTCCGTATATCGCGTCTTCCCCTGGCAAGGCAGGCACTATGCTCTTCACAGAAAATAACAATCAGTAAACAAAGTTGATAATTGATCATTTGTTGATAATCGATCATTTGTTGATAATTGATCATTTGATCATTTGTTGTGCCTGGCACCAGGTGATCAGAGCTGCATCGGTAGCTCGTCGCCCGTCGGTGCCTTCACCTGACGGTGTCGTCCGCCAGTCCATGAAGCGGGCAGCAGCCCATACGCATCACTATACCTTCACCTGACGGTGGCGTCCGCCAGTCCATGAAGCGGGCAGCAGCCCATACGCATCATATATCTTCACCTGACGGTGGCGTCCGCCAGTCCATGAAGCGGGCAGCAGCCCATACGCATCACTATACCTTCACCTGACGGTGGCGTCCGCCAGTCCATGAAGCGGGCAGCAGCCCATACGCATCACTATACCTTCACCTGACGGTGGCGTCCGCCAGTCCATGAAGCGGGCAGCAGCCCATACGCATCACTATACCTTCACCTGACGGTGGCGTCCGCCAGTCCATGAAGCGGGCAGCAGCCCATACGCATCACTATACCTTCACCTGACGGTGGCGTCCGCCAGTCCATGAAGCGGGCAGCAGCCCATACGCATCACTATACCTTCACCTGACGGTGGCGTCCGCCAGTCCATGAAGCGCGCAGCAGCCCATACGCATCACTATATATCACTGAGGGACGCTCCAGCCCACCGGACTGGAGACCCTGGGTCCGCCGCTGGCGCGGACCGGCACGTGACCCTGCGCGCCGGGGTCGCGGAGCGGCGGCGAGGGAACGTCAGTCTTTGCAAGGTAAGTGATCCGCGCGGAGCTCGTATCACTATAGTGTTTCCATTAATCGTGTGAATTAACTGGCCGCCAAGATGGCTGTTTAATTCGCTAATGACTGCTTCAGTGTCATCACGCCACGCTGTGACGCGATGAAGGTTGACAGTGAACTTTTATCATATATAACCTTGACTTTAGAAATGCTACTTACGTTTGACACATTAGCATAGACTATATCTAAGCAATTTATTTTTCCGATCGCATGACATCTCCCTTTGCATTGCTTTTCGCGACATTTCCCAACTTCAAACTGTCCTACATGTTAAAGTAATGTCTGTTTTTGGTAAAACAATACAACATAATTCTTCTTGATAACTCGCCATCTGTTGAGCAGCACCTCAACTACCAGTACGGAAGTACGCATTCTGCTCACAAGTGTCATCCGCCATCGTGAAGCGCAGTTCGTCGCGGACTTCGGTCTCCGTCAAGCCCAAGACGAACCCGAGCTGTGCTCGAGTGATGCATTCTGGTCGGGCATGCCCAATTTTAGCCCGAGAATAGTGGAAAGCTGCGTTGTTGGGCTCAACTTGGGCTTGTCCAGGTTCGCTCTGCCCAGGCGAAGCCCGAGCTGTGCCCAAGCAGAACAACTATGTTGGACTAATTGGGGATATGCTCATGTTAAGCCCAAGTTGCCCGAGCAGTGCCCAGGTTAATTATTGGCTGGGAGGGTACCTATATTTTGATTGTGGCTGGGAGGGTACCTATATTTTGATTGCACTGAGAATATAATTATGACATGAAGCTGGGATGGCTAGCAGCACAGGGCTTACTATAAATCTGATAATTATCTCATTTATCTTGGCACTGTCTTGCAAATTGTAATCTAAATTGACCCAACCCACCATAACCTAGCATGCATGTGGGCCACATCTCAAGCCACATAATGAGAGCTTTAAATTTAAGTCACATAATGTGGCTAGAGATGAGGGTTAAACAAGACATGCTATGGAATGCAGGGTCAACTGCCGTAACCGCGGACACATCCTATCCTCAGACTTTTCATGCCATCAAAATGTAAAAAATACTGACTCACTAAAGCACTGTGCGTCGGTATCGTCTGCATTCTGATAGCATGAAAAGTAGGTTAGGACGAGTCCAAAGATTGGACTTTTACCCTAACCTTTATCATCACACATGGCCAAATTTCAGGCTTGTCCTGCTATTAGCAGATTGGTGTTTTAGGCCATCCACACCACAACCTAGTACCACCAATAGCACTTAAGTAGGTCAAAGACACTACAGGTATCTGGCGTTTTAGACGTTCCAAAACTTAACTATTAGGTCACTATGCATCTTTCAAGACACTATTCTGTACCTGTTATGTTATTTAAAATGTATCTTACCTAACAATGTTGGAACAAAACTATTTCCAGAGGTTGTCCCGACTGATCGTCCACCACGATCCACCACGATTGTCGCCATATCTATGCATATATCGACGCAGGAAGATACACAGGAAAAATAAGGATCGTCCATGAACTCATTGTTACAATGACTATATTTTATTGCAGAATGAAAATGGCGGTAAATAATTTTGCGAGCCAGTGATTGATGTGCAAGGTCACGTCGTGGTGGCGGCCGCTGCGCGGCCGACCATCGGTCTCAAATACAAGTCCTGCGCTCCGCCAGGAACGGAGGTTTAGTGAGAGCGTGATGGGGTTTAGTGAGCGGCATTAACCTAACCTACAGCTTAAATAAGCTATGTGACGTCATAGCCGGGCCGCCGTTAACGCCGTCTATACTTGTCGTATCAAGGTCGGTCGACGTCAGCTGGCGTGTAAACAAAAGTTTGGCGATGGGCGAGGCGACGGAAGCGGCGATATATTAATTATTGAAGTTAGATTAGTTATAGAGCAAAATGTTTTGGGGAAGACATCCATAGTTACTAAATGTGATATTTTCTATCGATTGGTAGGTATACTATAGGGATTTACTACTAAGAGGGGACCGGATCACGTATTCCGCCCTTAACCCGCGCCGTGCCGGGGGGGGGGGGGGTAAAGGTTTTTCGAGGATAGCGAAAAAAAAGTCTGCGCGCAGCACCGCCGTTTTTGGGATAGACATTGGGACATCAATTACCCACATAGTGTAAAAAAATACTTCTGGTCATGTCAGGTCAGGTTACCAGGCCAGGTCACGTGACCCCACCTCCAAAAAAAAAGTTTCCGGTCGAACCACAGACACAGTTTTTGGCCGCTCAATTTCGTACTTACAGGATTTCATAAGGGCAATAGTACATACAATTCGAATATCTGGGATTTTTGATATCGGTGACCTAAGATCGGGTCAATTTCGTGACCTCTTATAAGTCAATGGGGAAATAATCAAATGCTTCCTTTTCTGAGGATACGAATGATATCAGCCCAATTCCTTCTGGATCATGTTATCATAGGCCATTCTTGAAGTTCCATGTGCACATTTTGTTCAGTGACCCCTACAAGGTCAGATGAGGTCATCCGAGGTCACCAACACTTTTTTGCCAATTACTATTGACAAAATCGAGATCGAGAAGTGAAACTGTCATCAATGTGTTTGTCTTGTCGAGACACGTCTCCCAATGTGCAACATGACCTGATTAGGTCACCACTTGGCCTTGACCTGAGGTCAAATTTCTAGGTTGACCTAACCTGATCATGCATATGATGCGAAGCGCCTTGACGAGACAAACAGGATGGCGTCAAAATCATTTCGCTATCTTTATTAGGTAAACAGATATTTGTGAAAACTGTTTTGTTCAAAAATGGTCTTTTTGACATTTGATGACCTCTGAAGCCTAAACTATTGACTTGAGTGTAAATCTGAGGACACCTTGGCGATTGCATTTTGCAAGAGCTTTCCATTGGTTTTTTCCGTTTGTTTCTAACTATCAATAGTTCCTGTGATATCTGGGAGTTTCTGGCGCGAAGTCCTAAAACTTGAAAATCTGGCCATTGATGACCTCTGGTGACCTCAATATTGACCTGAGAAAAAAAAATGCCTGAAATAGTTTCAAAATAAATTTTGACGAGCTTTCGAACGGCGTTTTCGGTTTTGTCTTCGTCCCATAGGAGCCGAGTTAGAAGGGGGACGTTGAAACGGCCCTCCCCTCCGCACGGCGAAGGTGGCGCCGAGCACCGGCACGCCGCGGGTTAGTATGGTACTGTGACATGCCCAACATCATAGTAATTAACGCTACTAGTTGTGCTCTGTTGTCATAATGTTCTTCCCCACCCATTCAACCAGTTCCCAGACAGATCAAGATGGCAAAACAAAAATGATTGTGTCGATGTTACATGTCCAAATTGCATCACTGTCAGGTTACCTGAGTTGAATATTTATATTGCTGCTGTGTACAGACCCCCATCGAACACGATTGAAGCAAACTTGATTCTGAACAGACACTTGCTCGACTTTTGTGCCGACAAAGAAGTAATAATCCTTGGCGACTTCAACCTCCCAAGCCTGAACTGGTCTGCTAATGATGTAGATAGAAGCTCCTCGCGACTGATAAACTGTTCTTGGAGTCCTTTGTAACACTTGGTCTTACCCAGTGTGTGATCGAATGCACTTTTCCCCGTTCTGGCAACATTCTGGATCTTGTGTTGGTTACCGACAATGACAGGCTGGGTTCCGTGAGAGTCCTTCCTCCCATGCCTGGATGTGACTACTGTCCCACTGTCTGTGACTATCTGTTTCAACTGCCCCCTGTAAACCCCTCTCACCACATAATGTTGCGGCGGTGGCACAAGGGGAAATATGCGGAAATGTCCACGAGATTGCTGACAGTCGACTGGGACTTTGAATTTAAACATCTAGATGTTAATCTGTCCTTCCGTAGAATTGTAGACATTGTTTCCTTGTTGGTGAATGAACTTGTCCCCCTGTCGGCAGAAGTCAGCACATTCACGGCCCGCCCACCCTGGGCGAGACACCCTCCCACCAGCTTACGAAACAAAGAGAGCTGCTTGGCAGGGGTACAAAGAAATCAGAGCCAGCTGTGGTAGGCAGTCCAATGAAACCAAAGCTGCCCTGTCAGACTTCCATGCTGCCAACCGAGTCTTACGGCACTTTGCTGTTGCCTTTCGGGCAGACTACGAGAAGCCAATCACCCTGGTCCTGGTCTTGGTTTAGGGCGCATAGCCTCAGCGGGCTCAGAGCGTCCGAAGCCAATCACCCACGAGCTTAACTCGCGCCGTGCCGGTGCTCGGCGCCACTTTCGCCGTGCCGGGAGGGGGGGGGGGGGTTTAGACCCCCTCTAACTCGAAAACTAAACGGGCTAGAAAGACGCGGAAAAAGGTGTTCCGAAGCTCTCGAAAAGCACATTCGAAAGTACTTCATATTTTGTTTTTCCTAAAGCCAATATTGAGGTCACCAGAGGTCATTAAATGCCAATTTTTCCAGTTTTAGGACTTCGCTCCAGCAACACCCAGATATCGCAGGAACTATGATAGCTAGGAACAAACGGAAAACAGCAATGGAAAGCTCTTGAAACATGCACTCGACAAGGTGTCTTCAGATTTTAGCTCAGGTCAATAGTTTAGGCTCCAGAGCTCATTAAATGTCAAAAATGCTATTTTGTACCAAACAGTTTTCACGAATAGCTTTATACCTAATAACGACAAGGCATTAGTTTTGATGCCATCGTGTTTGTCTCGTCAAGGCACTTCGACTCATATTAGCGCTGACCAGGTTAGGTCAACTTAAAATGTTGACATCAGGTCAAGGTGAAGTGGTGACCCAAGTAGGTCTGCTGCATATGGGAAGACGTATATCGACGAGACAAACACATTGGTGTCGGTTTCACTTCTGTATCGTCATTATGTCAAGAGTTATTGACATACGACTGTTGGTGACCTCGGATGACCTCGGCTGACCCTGTAGGGGTCACTGAACAAAAATGGCACCTAGGTCATCAATAATGACCTATAATAACATGATCCAGACGGAATTAGACTGATGTCTTACGTATCCTTGGAATAGGAAGCATTTTAATATTTCCCCATTGAATTATAATGGGGAGGTCACGAAATTGACCCGACCTTAGGTCGCTGATAAACAAAATCCAAGATAAACAAATTGAAGATATATATGACCTTATGACATCCTGTTAGTTTAAAACCGATCATCCAAAAACTGTGACTGTGGTGCGACCACAAGTTTTTTTTTGGAGGTGGGGTCACGTGACCTGGTCTGGTGACCTGACCTGAGATGACCCGAGGTATTTTTCACATAATGTGCGCAAGTGATCCCCGAACAGCTGTGCCAAAAACGGCGGCGCGTAGCTCCGCCGTTTTTCCGCTATCCTAAAAAAAAAAACTGAGGGGGTGTCTAACCCCCCCCCCCCCCCGGCACGGCGCGGGTTAAAGCCAATCCTTAACAATTTCATGCTTAGATGAGAAAGAAGAAGGTTGGATGTCCCACAGTAGACCCATTAAAGCGTACTACCGATGTTAGTCTTACTGACAACCCCTCATACATGGCAGAGTGCTTTGCAGCTGCGTTTGCCGAAGTCTACAGAGGGGCCCTTTGCAGGCAGCTCCAGCTGGACACCAAACCACTGAATCTGAGATGCCCCCGATTACGCTCCAGCTCCAAAATGTCCTCGACACTCTTACAGGACTGGATGGTAGTTCTGCCGCAGGCCCTGGCAATATGCACCCAACCTTGCTAAAGGCTTGCGCACATGTTTTAGCCTATCCACTTCACAAGATCTTCTTGATGTCTCTTATTGAATGTCACCTCCCAGAATATTGGAAAGTGTCGACGGTGATAGCGATCTTTAAGAAGGGTTCTAGATACACCCCTCTCAACTACAGGCCCATTAGCTTCACCTCTGTGCCTTGCGTCTTTAAAACAAATTGTTAAGCAGCTGTATTCCTTCCTGGAAGAAAACAACCTTCTCACATCAAATCAGTTTGGGTTTCGCGCGGGCAGGTCCACGATGGACCAATTACTCATTGTGTACAACGACATATCGCTGTGGATGGACGAGGGTAATGCAGTGGATATGCAGTGGATTCAGTTCTTTTCGATTTTTCCAAGGCTTGCGATGTTGTGTCACATGTACTGCTGCTGGACAAATTGAGGTGTCTTGGAGTCGATGCAAATTTGGTGTCATGGATTGGGGACTTTCTCCTTGGTCGCACCATGGCAGTCTCCATCCAGGGTATCCTGAGTAGGCACCGATCTGTGCTGAATGGTGTACCACAAGGCTCAGTGTTGGGCCCGATCCTCTTTTTGGTATTCGTGAACCACATTGCCGCTGAACTCGGTTGCCATTACAAGATTTTTGCGGATGACCTGAAGATTTACATGAAGATACGTCACGACACTGCACTCCACTACGCACATGGTGCTGCAACCTGTCAGTCTGACACAGACCGACTTCACAACACAGCTACATCTTGGGGTCTTAAACTAAACCACAGCAACTGCGCAGTCATCTGGTTCAAAGACGATTCCAGGACCTACCACCTCCACACTATTTCATCGATCACATGGAGATTCAGGTAGTGCAGTCTCATCCCGACTTAGGTGTCCTCATCGACTGTGAACTGAAGTTTCATCAGCATATTCACAACACGGTACAGAAGGCTGGTGGTCTGGCGCAGAACTTTCTTAAAGCAACTGTGTGTCGAACCCCCGAATTTCTTATGAGCATATTCTGCTCGCACATCTGACCCATCATGGAATACTGCTCTTGTGTTTGGCACACTGGATACAGAGAGAACATATGCGAGCTGGAGGGTGTACAAAGAAGATGGACAAAGCGTATTCTAAATCTTGAAAACCTTGACTATGCATCGCGACTAATGGCTCTCGACCAGTACTCTGTACAAGGAAGGCTTTTTCATGCTGATCTTATTCAATACTGGAAAATCTTCCATGGCAAGAGCCCATTTCTGCCACCGATCTCTTCATAGTATCCTCAGACTGGCACAAGGGGTCAGTGTGCTAGGATTGCAAAATTTGGGTGGAAAATGACACCCTGTGTGGGTAATATTTTTCCACTCTTTTCCCCCAGTTTTCCACTTCCTAAATCAAGATGTATTGGATAACTATAACCCTAACACTGATATTACTCATGCTAATATTAACCTGTGTATGAAGCAAAAACAGGTTAGGAAGGTATTGCCATTTGTAATTGCTGATTTTGATGGGTGAACTCTTTTTTAGGCTGCATTTTGCACTCTTTATGGTTATTTTTAGGCCCAATTTTCCACTCTGCACCCTGGCTTCAAAGAAATTCTAGGATCCTGCAAGGGGTCATATGTACAAGATCAGCCACCCACACACCCCAACAGACATCAGGCAAAGATGTTTTTCTGTGCAATGTGTGAGGGCTTGGAACTCTCTTCCTGAGCAGGTAGTATGCAAGGAGGACTTACAATCATTCAAGGCACTACTCGCATAAACTATTGGAGACACATTGTATGCATATCTTCTGTAGCAAGAGCAAGGAACTCTTACCCCTCCAAACCCCCTGAGGAAGGCAGTAGGCACCCTTACCTGGTAAGGGTTAGAAGCATCTTAGGCACCTTTCCCATTCATTTGTCTACTTTACCATTTGTATATCCCCAAATATTATCCATTGTCTAATCTCACTTGCTGTCTACACTTATCTGTGTTAATTTCCATGCAACCATGCCAGTTCTATGTGAGATACAATGCAGACACATCTATCCAGCAGCTCCAAACCCCTGCATATTGGTTTATGGTTATACTGTCTTGTCATGTGTCTCATACTTGCTGGTGCATCTTTTCCTTTTTGCTGGCACGTCTTTTCCTGTATCAGTTCCTTGTCCCCTCTGTCAGTTCCCCAACAGTCTTTCTTCCTATTTGCCATGAGACCAGGAACCCAAACAGGTGAGTTGAACAGGTGAGCTGCAACAGTTTGAGTTAGGTACCTACCTATATAGAGAAAGTGAGATGTAAAAAGGCTTGGAAATATTTGAAATAGGCAATCCAATTATAGTTCATTGTTGTTATGGTACATAATTATTAAGGTGCCTATCAATTGTAACCCATAGTTAAATAGGTGCCCACATTTTGATGTCAGTTCTGCCAAATTGTGACAGTGATCGTTCCTATAGTGTATGTGTACATGTCTTGTCACCTTTTTCTACAATGTACAGGGTTCATAATACCCACTACGTGGACGAATACAAACAATGTAAAATAATAAACGAATACTACTAAAATACCTTAATAAACTAATACAATGTAAATGAAACACTAAATGGAAAATGTCTGAAGTCATCATATAGCACACTATCACCGAAGAGAAGAGAGTAAATGTACACATGATTTTCTGGCATTTCCCTACGATTTTCTTGCTATGTTCTTACCTATCAGAGTCGTTGTTGCTGGATTAGGGCGCGTAGCCGTGAGGCTCAGGCGTCCAACCCTATCAGATATCTAGGGCCTTGATCAGAGTCGGTTGCCGCCAACCATAAAGGGAAAACAGTTCGGCGTAACTTCCAATGTTTATCAAGCCCAACTTTACTTCTCCGCCCACTACCTCTCCACCGCGAAGATGTATTATGATTATGTTATGCGACAAAGGCGTCAAATATGTCTACGACAATCAGCTGTCTAAAATCTGTGACGCCGGCGAGCTTTTTCTTCGCCTTGGGGCCCCAGGGGACAACGCGTGTCAAACTAGCTCACATTCACATTCGGAAACCATTCGCGGACTCCGGGGCAGGTCATAGGTTTAACCCTCGCCCTACGGGAGCTTTTTTCACCTTCGCCCTACGGGGGTCCTACAAAGACCCCCTGTTAACTTCCAAACCAAGCAACATAGAGCAACGCGGTAAGAACCAACATGTTGCCTGTCATGTTTGGAATCTAAGGGTATGCAATTTTTAGGTTTCGGGTCAACGAGTGACCTTCCAGGTCAAGTAAATGATCTCGATCGACCACGTCCAGAACAGCGATTTTGCTGTCAGAAAACCTCAAATTGAGAAATTGATAAATGTAAATAAAAAGGCATGTTCCTAGACCAGTTTTGTCTCAGAAATACAGAAACGGTAATTATGTATTCGTATCTGGTCAAAACAAGTCCAAAAAAGTTATTTACAAAAATGACGTCATTAATTTCTTACACTTGGTGAGCCATCACTCAGTCAAAAATAGAGATATTTCTTTGAAATTTGGTTTGAGTATTGTCCATACTCAGTTCTCTCACATATATTCCGGTTTTTTAACATCTTTGAAAAATTTATTTTGTGGTCATTTAAAAAAAAAACAGTTTTTGTTCATTTTGGGGTCAAAAGCCAAAAATTTCAAAAATCCGAGATTGCGATTTTAAAGAAAATGACATTTAACATCTTTGCTTAAAGGGAGTGTGCCTACTGTTTTGGAATGTCATACATATTTTTTGCATACGGTAAGTAGCTATTGGTTTGATTGTTGTATATGATGAAATTCACATCTGGAGCCCCTTTAGTTTAATTTTCACTTACATTGTTTTTTGCTTATTTTTTGTTTCGATATCTATACAACGATCGTCACTATGGTGATGTTATGTAAAACGGCCCACATAAGACAATACAATTACGGTCACATCATGCAAGATAGAAAGACAAGTTTTGCACAGCACGTTCTTGCCACTGTGAACTTTATTATGTGCAAGTTTCGTAGCTCTAAATTGATATCTTCTTCAAAAAATGGCCATCGGCCATCATCGAAAAACATGATGGCCGTCCAGTTTCTGTTCGGCTGCTGCTGTCAGCGTGCACGAGCTGTTTTGTTGAATTGCTACTGGCCGGCGCTAACAATATGCTAGCAGTGTAATCGATAGTTGCAGTGCGTCTAGTAGCGGAAGCCCTCTGGAGTCTATCCGATAACTTTTTGCTCCCAGAAAGTTCCTGGAGTCTTTGGAATATCTCAACAACTAGGGCGAATCTGGAGAAACAAAGTCATGTGTCAATTCAGAAAATTATGTTCTATAGACCAGTGTCAATAACCCCAAATAAGCGATGTGAGTAGGCACACTCCCTTTAACTGCATTTGCAATTTGCTTCAAAACTCTGTTTTCGACTATTTTTCAAACATTTATCGTTTTTCCACCAACATGACGTCATCAAAACAGCATTATTTACCAAATTTCTCAACAAATTACAATGAAATTTTTACAGCATACGAATAATTGTTGTATACTTAGCTACTGGAAATTTCAGCAAGATGCGCCGGATGTCTAAAAAGTTATGCAAGACAACCCTCAAGGGGGGGGGGGGTCGTTTTAGGACCCCCCGTAGGGCGAGGGTTAAGGTCAAACAGCAGACTATTCGGATTTGCTCTCTAAGATTGTATGAACGTGATAAGGAGGTCTGACCTGTGTGCCAATTTTCATGCAAATCGGAATAGTCCGCTGTTTGACCTTTAACCTATGACCTGCTCTAAATCCTTTGATGTTGAATGTGCGACTCTAAGATTGTAAGAGTATGATAGAGAGGTCATGCTCTACCTGTGTTCCAATTTTCATGCAAATCCGAATAGTCCGTTGTTTGACCATAAAGGGAATAGTTCACCTTCAACATTAGTTTTAAACTGAGATAGCAGTTTTGTAGTCCGTGTTGGGAGACCCCTATCTGCAAGTTTTCTTGACTGAAAAGACTCCAGCCGAATATATTTGATTTTGTGGCGAAGGAATGCGGTGCTGGCGAAAGAATGTGGTGCTGGTCGCTGGATCTAGCCCGGGCAGAGGCAATACCATCAGCCAATCAGCTTGCAGCTGGTGCTAGCAAGAGAACCGCCGGCCGCCGGTTGGCACATGCCTAATGCGAGTCTATCCTTACGCGACTACTTTCGAATCTGATTGGCTGAGCTATTTTTTTTCTCTCATTCGCGTGACGTCAGGACTCTGACTCAGAGAGTATGCATATAGTTTTGATAAACAATACTAATTTACGAACTTCTGTCCTGAATCGGTGCGATATAAGGCCATTTTTGACAATATAAAAATAAATTGTATTAAACAATATCATCAAATCGTGTTTGGGAAAAAATCCAAGTTGAACTATTTCCTTTAAGCTTATCTGACCTCTAACTCCTTTGATTTTGAATGTGCGACGCTAATATTTAATTAACGTGATAAGGAGGTCATGCTCAACCGGTGTGCCAATTTCCATGCAAATCCGAATAGTCCGCTGTTTGACCTTAAACCTATGACCTGCTTTAAATCCTTTGATTTTGAATGTGCGACTCTAAGATTTTATGAGCGTAATATGAAGGTTGTGATCTACCAGTATGCCAATTTTCATGCAAATCTGAATAGTCAGCTGTTTGACCTTAAACCTATAAAACCTGCTCTAACTGCTTTGATTTTGAATGTGCTACTCTAATAACTTATGAGCGTGATAGGGAGGTCATGTTCTACCTGTGTGCCAATTGTCATGCAAATAGGAATAGTCCGCTGTTTGACCTTAAACCTATGACCTGCTCTAAATCCTTTGATTTTGAATGTGTAACTCTAAGATTTTATAAGTGTGATAGCGAGGTCATGCTCTACCTGTGTGCCAATTTTCATGCAAATCGGAATAGTCCGCTGTTTGACCTCAAACCTATCTATCTGACCTGCTCTACTCCTTTGATTTTGAATGTGCGACTCTAAAAGAATTTATGAGCGTGATAAGGAGGTCATGTTCTACCAGTGTGCAAATTTTTATGCAAATCCGAATAGTCCGCTGTATGACTTTAAACATATCTGACCTGCTCTAAATCCTTTTATTTGAAATGCGCGACTCTAAGATTTTATGAGCGTAATAAGGAGATCATGCTCGACCTGTGTGCCAATTTTCATGGAAATCCGAATAGTCCGCGAATGTGTTCCGAATGTGAATGTGAGCTAGTTTGACACGCGTTACGTTTTAATGGTTTGGTAATTGGTTTGTTTTGTATTCAAAACGCTAGAATTGTCTCGAAATAATTGTGCCCATACTTTGGCAGCGTAAAGGATTTCTGTGTAGCTCTCTAGAGCTCAATATGACGTCATCAAACCAAATATTAAAACTTAACTTTTTATGAAATTGAGCACTGTTTGCGAGAAACAAATGTCATAATCGTGTTCGGCAGCAATTACTTCATATTTTGCACCACAAGCGGCGTACATTTGTCAACTTTTGGGAAGGTGAGACAGTCCCTTTAAAGGAAATAGTTCACCTTCAACATGGGTTTTGAACTGAAATAGCAGTTTTGTAGCCCGTGTTGAGAAATCCTTATCTGAAACTTTTCTTGGCTGAAAAGACTCTCCAGCCGAAGATATTTGACTTTTTGGCGAAGGAATACGGCGCATATATGATGTACCGTACCGTCTGAAAGTGCCAGCACTGCCATGGAGCATGCGCAGACCAATAACGCACACCATACAATCAATAATTTACAACCTTCTTGTTCGAGTCCGTAGTAGCCGCCAGCTCCACACGCGTCGGCGACTCAGAGAAGACTGTATTTCTCCCGCAGGCGCACTGCCACCTAGCGGAGGACTCGGCTAACCGATCAGACTCACACACCCCCCCACCAGTCAACCGGCGGGTGACGTGCATAAACATAAGGTCAAAATAAAACACCACGAGAAAGAAGACCGTACGGTGCGATTACTGTTTACATCAGCTCGATAAGGCGCTCTGGCTGGCGGCGGGGTCGCTCAGAGCGCCGTGGTGCTTCGAGTGGCGGGCCGGCCACCGGAGCCGCCGGCAGCGGCTGCAGCGGCGGCGGCTGCAGTGGCGGCGGCGGAGGCGGCTGCACCGGCCCGGCATCAGAGGCGGTGGGCGGCGGCGGCCCGGGCAGGGGAGGCCTTGGCAGGGGTGGCCCGGGCAGGGGCATGGTGACAGCAGTGTCCGGGTGGGCGTGGGCGTATCGTTGGCGGAGGTGGCGCCTGTTGCGGGTGAGGACACGGCCGCTGGGCAGGCGGATGAAGTAACGCCGATGCGGGCCGACGTCGGTGATTACGCCGTGACGGTCCCAGGTGCCGGTCGCCGGATCCTGCAAGGCGACTTGCGATCCGATGTGGAGAGCAGGCAGGTCACGGGCGTGCTGGTTGTAGGCCGTCCGGGTGCGTTCCTGGCGTGCGGCAGCGGCGCGCTCGGCATCGTCGGCTGCCCGCTGCCACTGGGGGGCAAACGAGCGCCGGTGGGCGGGTAGCATGTCTCTTGCCGGTGAGTTGAGAAGGATTTGGGCAGGCGACCTGCCGTCGGGGCCAGGCGTGTTTCGGTGCTGCAGTATTCCCCGCGCCCAGCTGTCGCTGTTCATGTGTCCGTCACGCCAGCAGCGGCGGATGAGTTTGGCGGCAAACTTGACGGCGGCTTCGGCTCGGCCGTTGGACTGGGCGTAGTGAGGAGAAGAGGTGCGGTGTAGCACGGCCCAGTTTTTCAGGAAGGCCTGGAAGGCGGCTGAGGTGAACTGGGGGCCATTGTCGGACCAGAGGACTTCTGGGGCTCCGGCCAGGCAGAAGATGCCACGGAGTTCCCTGATGAGCGTCGAGGCACTGGCGTGTCGGCCGACCGGGCAGACTGTGAGCCACCCGGAGAGAGGGTCGACCGCCACCAGGAAGTATTGGCCGGCGTGTTGACAGAAGTCGGCGCAGAGGTGTTGGAATGGGCGGCTGGCCTGCTCGTGCGTGCGCAGCGTCTCTTTCGGCAGCGATGGCAGTTCCCTCTGGCAGGGCTGGCAGGCCTTGGTGATGTTCTCGATATCGTTGTTCATGTTGGGCCAGAAGACAATCTGGCGGGCTCGACTCTTCGTCTTTTCTTTTCCCTGATGGCTGGCGTGCAGCTCGGCGAGGACGGCTGCGCGCATCGGGTGGGGAATGACGAGCCGGCAACCACACACGACCAGTCCGTCATCGACAGCGAGGCGGTCGTGGACCGGCCAATATGGCCGCAGGAGCGCGGGAAGGTCGGCCTTCTGGGACGGGAAGCCGTCCATCACGGTCTGAAGAAGGATCTGCGCCTCCTCGTCCCGGTCTGCCGCTCGCCGTACCTCATCCAGCCTGAGGTCGGTGCAGAGTTCGCTCGCCTCGCCTGTGATGATTGCGGCGACGGTTGTGGCCGATCTGTCCTCGGCCAGCTCGTCCTCCTCTGTCGGCGGGTCCACCGGTGACCTTGAGAGGGCGTCGGCTGCCAGATGGTCCGTGCCGCGCTGCCACCGAGCAGTGAATGGCATCACCAGCAGTTTCTGCCGCAGGCGCTGGAGGCGCGGGTTTTCAATCTCATCCAGGTTCTTGGAGTTGAGGATTGGCACCAGAGGGCGGTGGTCGGTCAGCACGTCGAACTCGGGGAGCCCACTGAGGAAGAGGCGGCACTTGTGACACCCCCACGCCACCGCCAGCAGCTCCAGCTCGATGGTGGCGTAACGGCTCTCTGCGTCTGTCAGGAACCGGGAGCCGGCCTGGACTGTACGCCATGTGCCATCCAGCTGCTTCTGCTGAAGCAGGAACCCGAGCCCCTTCAGACGGCTCGCGTCGGTCGACAGCAGAGTGGGCCGCGTTTGGTCGAAAAAGGCGAGCGTGCGCACCGATGATAGCGCCGCCCGCGCCTTTTCGAACGCCACCTGGTGACAACTGTCCCAACCGAAGGTTCGTTTGGTGCTCAACAGGTGACGCAGCGGTTCCAGGTGCTCCGCAGTCTCCTCTGAGAACGGGGCCACCTGGTTGACGAGGCCGAAGAAGCCGCGGAGTTCGGTCAGCGTCTGAGGTGTTGGGAACGCTGCGATTGCGTTAGTGAGCGTTGGGTCGGGCAGATATCCGTCTTCTGCCACGATAAAGCCGGCGAACTTGACTTTCTTCCGCTGGTGTTGCGTCTTCGCCGGGTTTAGCGCCACCCCGCGATCCCGGCATCGAGCCAGGAACTCGCGGACCCGGGCGACGTGTGCGGACTTCGTCTTGCTGTAGATGATGACGTCATCAACGACGCGCTGAACACCGTCCATGTCGATGAAGCACTCATCCATCCGCCTGTTGTAATGTTCGCTGATGGACGAGACGCCGTACGGCGCACGGAGGTACTGATACCTCCCGAAGGGTGTGATGAAGGTCGTCAGATGGCGGGAAGACTCATCCAGAGGGCACTGGTGGTAGCCCTTGGCGGCGTCAAAAACGCTAAACCACTGGGCCTCGGATGCCACGATTGACGCGACGCACTCAGCTGGCGTGCTGGACTGGTACAGCTCCCGTTTCACGGACTGGTTGAGCTTGGATAAATCCACGCACAGACGGATGCCACCGGTTTTCTTGGGTGCCACCACGATTGGGGCGCACCAGTCGGTCGGCTCGACCACTGAGGTGATGATGCCGTCCTGCTCCAGCTTGTCCAACTCCTGACGGAGTGGCTCACGGAGGGATAGCGGAATGCGTCGCGGTGCGCGCACCGCGAATGGAGTGGCGTTCTCTCGAAGGTGGATCTTGAAGTTTTCCCCCGGCATCGCCCGGACGACACCGTCCAGCACGTCTGGAAACTCGTTGAGCGGGCTCTCGACCGAGGCTTTATGTCCGGTGGTGGTTGGTGGCGCTGTAGTCTGCCGAACAGTGGCAGGGGGCAGCACATGTGTCGTCGACGCGGCCGGCAGCGACGGCGGCGGTGGCGGCGTCGGCGGTGACGTCGGCGCCAGCTGGCCGCGGCCAGGCTCGGCGGCGGCGGCGGCGGCGGCGGCGGTTATCGCCCGTGGCGGGGCGGCGCGATGATCGAGTGTCGGCTGACATCGGAGACCGCGCGGGGGAGACTCGGGCGCGCGGCGGCGGCGCCGTGCGGGCGGCGGCGTGGCTGGGAGAACCACGGTGGCGATCTGCTGTGGATAGTCGGTCGGTACCAGACGGAGGGCCCGAGCGGTTTTCCATGAGAGCAGGAGGCAGGGCACCCCTGGAATGATGTGCACCGTGTCGGAGACTGTGACGTCACCCAGGCGGAGATGAATTGGCAGACTGCCACGAGAACGGGCCGTGTGTCCGTCAACGGCGCGAGGGTGGGTCGTCGGTGGCTGGAGATTGTCGTTCATCTCTCCAATGCGATGGGCGAAGTCCAGACCAGCGACGGACACGTCGGCTCCAGTGTCCGGCAGCGCTTCCATCACCGCTGTCCGCAGCCCAGTCACGGACACTCGAACTGTCGGTGCCGATCCACGGGAGGTCGTTGCCAGGGTAACGGCGGAGGCCGACGACTCGTGGGGTGGGCGAGGGCTGCGACACAATCTGGAGATGTGGCCGTGCCGACCGCAGTTGTAGCATGAACGGTCGGCTGCCGGGCAGCGGGCCGAGCGGCTGTGGCGGTTGCCGCAGTTACGGCAGGCGGCGGGCAGCGCTGGGGCGACGCCCGTCTGCGGTGCACCGGCCCCCGACAGGCGTCGGGGAGGGGTGGGGCTGCGCGACTGAAATCTGACGCCGCGGCTGCTCTGGGCCCGGCGGTGGGCGCCGCCGCGGTTGGGCTGCGTGATACAGGCGGAGATGGCGTCCGCGTTGCCGCCGGTGATGGTTGTGACGTCACGGGCGGCAGCCTCTTCTGAGCGGCAAATCTGGGTGGCCTGTTGCAGCGACAGGAGTTGTACCGCGCACAGACGCTTAATCGTTGCGGGGTCACGCAGACCAACCACAATCCGGTCACGGATGAGAGAGTCTCTGCAGGTATCGCAGAATCCGCAGTCCCTGCTCAAGTCGCGCAAGCGCGTGGCGAAGTCGTCAAATGATTCGCCGTCGAGTTGTTCACACATGTTGAACGTCCGACGCTGGATGACTTCGTTTACCTGGCCGCGGGCGTAGCATTCCAGGTGCATAAGGACAGCGGACAGGTCATTCCGCTGCACCTCTGGCGTATCAAAGTTCGCCACGATCGTCATTGCCTCATCCGAGAGGCAAGTTCGGAGGATCGCCATCTGTAGGGCTGGTGGCTTGCTAGCCAGTCCAGCCAACATGGCGTAATCGTCCCACCGCTGACGCCACAGCCGGTACGAAGCACCGCGGTCACTAGTCACTTCCAGTCGGTGGGGTTTAGCGTCTCTCGCCATCGCAGCGGACGCAACACTCGGCGCCGGTATCGCTACCGGCTGCACGAGTTCGTCGTCGTCACTGGGTAGTTGCACTGAGGCGGGGTCGATCCCCTCGGACCCTGCCGGCTGCGCCATGTTCGAGTCCGTAGTAGCCGCCAGCTCCACACGCGTCGGCGACTCAGAGAAGACTGTATTTCTCCCGCAGGCGCACTGCCACCTAGCGGAGGACTCGGCTAACCGATCAGACTCACACACTTCTGTCCTGAATTGGCGCGATGTAGGACCAGAAAAAAGAAAAAAAGAAACTGTATTACAAAATATAATAAAATCGTGTTCTGAAAAAGAATTCCCAAGGTGAACTATTTCCTTTAAAGGAAATAGTTCACCTTCGGATTTTTTTCTTCAGAACACGATTTTATTATATTTTTTAATACAGTTCCTTTTTTTCTTTTTAAAAATGGTCCTACATCGCGCCAATTCAGGACAGAAGGTTGTAAATTATTTATTTTATGGTGTGCGTTATTGGTCTGCGCATGCTCCATGGCAGTGCTGGCACTTTCAGACGGTACGGTACATCATATATGCGCCGTATTCCTTCGCCAAAAAAGTCAAATATCTTCGGCTGGGGAGTCTTTTCAGCCAAGAAAAGTTCCAGATAAGGATTTCTCAACACGGGCTACAAAACTGCTATTTCAGTTCAAAACCCATGTTGAAGGTGAACTATTTCCTTTAAAGACCTCACAAGCGCATTCTCTAACTAACCCTCATGAACGTTTTCAGGCCTGACGAGGACCCTCTTCGGGCGACAATGGCTTATGGCTTCATCATGTGCGGCGTTCAAGGACAGATCGACAGGACGCTATTGCTAACACCAAATTACACGTCATCACACTTCAGATGTCGACAATAAATATGTCAGTAGTGCTGTTTGTCCAATGTTTGTTGTCTGCCCACGTGCGGGGAGCACCGACCGGCCCGGCAGTGATCCCCATTCAGCAATCGCATGTCTTGGCATGCTTCGTCATATATAACCGCTGGCATTATAAAAGCAGTGTGCGTCGGCGAACACCAACACATAAGAACGAAGAAGCATCAATGCACGTTTAAAGGCGCCACTAGCGTCATATTTGTTTCTTGTTCCATGTAGATATCCTAGATAAAAGCCGGTCGAGGAAAAACCGCTGAAGGCCATTCTCGATGCACGAACATTCCAAACTCAAACACGATAATGTACATGCTTGGAAAGAGATCTTCCAGCAATTTTGGGTTCCGGTGCTGGAAAGGTAGGTATCATACGTTCCGGAAAACCATGGCACTAACCGCAGTGATAGTATTGCCACGAACCTGCTCGGTGCTGGCAAAATCAGGCCGGGACAAAGGCTGTTTCACTGAGCCACGATGTCGTTGCTTAAAAAATGTCTTAAAGCAATGCACTAATTGATAAATGTTCACATACCTATGTACTAAGCAATAGCCTATACAAGTTGTCTTTTGTAAGGCCCTTCCAGGGGCTCCGCCACGAAGGGGGGGGGGGGGGGACGTGTCAAGAATGGGGGAACGTGTGAGCCAGGGGGGATTATTTCTTGAGCCAGGGGGATTATCTCCCCAATTTTCCCCGACAACCCGCTCAACAGCTTTTCGCTGATGCTCCACCCCTCCCCCGACCAACTTTTCGGTTTCCGTCACGCTCCACCCCCCCCCCCCCCGGCCAACAACTTTTCGCTGATGACGACTAGATGCAAAAAATTCTCGAAAACAGGAACCGGCACCGCCACCGCTCATAAATGAGTTGGCACCGGCATCAACCCCGGCGTGATGACCTGAGATCACCAGTTTCAGAACGGCTGATGAAACCGTTTGCGCTGAATCGATTGGTGCTTGTTGCGGGGAAATTGGTCCAGCCGTTGCTGATATTCCATTTGGCTGCAATGCCAAATATGGGTTTTGTTGGTTTACAAGGTTACGGCGATGGCCTGAGGTCACCAGTTTCAGAACGGCTAATGAAATCGTATGCGCTAAATCGATTGGTGCTTGTTGCGAACAAATCAGCCCAGACATTCCCGATATTCCATTTTGCTGAACAAACTGCGGTGTAGTAGTGTTGTACAGTGCAGTGCAGTGCAATAGTTCTGACCAGTTCCTCGGCACAACCAGAGCCTCTGTCGGTGCTGCACGTGGTGGAATCCAATACAATTATTATAGCCCTCGCCTCCGATATCGGGGTGAGGGCATAAATAGATTCATTGGATTCCAATGTGTACAGCACCGACAGACGCGCTGGTTGTGCCAAGGAAGTGGTCAGAACTTTTGCACCGCACTGTACGGCCCCCGGGCGGCGCACACAGTTGTCAGTTACGCAGTTTCAAACCGCAAAAAGCTCCGGTATACTTTGAGAATAAAGTCATTTATTTCGGAACACTCATGTGTCTACATCATCCATAAATAGATCGAACCACCTTCGTTCAAACTCCTCGCACGGCACATCCCACTGCACCACCCCATCTACCTTCTCCTGAAACTTCGAGCTGGCACGGTCCACGAACCCCTCATCCTCCTGCGGTGCCCCGCCAGCAGCGCCCCACACAAGCCTCTGCCGCAGTCTGGCAAATAGATTATCCGAGGCGGGCTCCTCTCCCTGCAGCGCGGCGTTCACCTCCTGCAGCCTGCGGAGCGCCGCCTCGGCCACGAACGAGCGTGCTGCGCGCGCCGCCTCCGTCAGTGCGGTATGGGCCCATAGAAGAGCGCCGCGTCGCAGCCGCCGGCAGCGCTGTGGCCGGTGTCCTGCCTCAGCAAGCGCTCCGTACGTATCCGCCAGCGCCAGCCAGGCCAGCGGGCTCTGTTCGTCTGCGGCTACCGCAGCCTGACGCAGCGGCAGGCTGCGGTCCGGCTCTCCCATCCCCTGGTGCGCGTCGGCGGCCAGTGGCGCCCAGACTAGCAGGTGATCGCGGTTCTGCAGCAGACCGCGGCTGCGCTCCAGGTGACGCAGCGCCTCAGCCGGCCGCCCCAGCCACAGCAGGCAGCGCGCGCAACTGTCGAGCAGCTCGCGCGTGCCGGCGCTGTTCTTGGTGCTGCGCGCCAGGAGGCGCTCGTAGATGGCCAGCGCCTCCTCGTGCCGTCCGTCCACCGCCAGCTTGTTGGCGTGGAAGTAGGGCGACATTTGGTTGTCGTCTGATGGATCCGGCTGCTGGCTGGCTTCCGCGTACCACCGCGGGTTCGAACTTGGGCACGTAGTCGGTCACGGAGGTTTCTGGTCGATCTGCTGATTTGTCAGCTTCAAGGTCGTCGTCGCTAAATTGCAAGCCTAGATCCATGTTCGTTTTCCCTGAAAGAACAATGTACAAAGTACAATGGGCAATTCACATATAAATTCCATGGTATTTCAGTGGTGTCGGACTGTGTTTTCGGGTGGGTGGGCAAGACAATCTCCAGGGGGCCTCCTGAGCGCGCAGGGCCCCCTTTTTGGGGATGTGGGCCATTCACAACTTATATGATTTTAACCCAGCT
The DNA here is from genome assembly GCA_036785665.1 of Chirona hameri. Taxonomy (NCBI): domain Eukaryota; kingdom Metazoa; phylum Arthropoda; class Thecostraca; order Balanomorpha; family Balanidae; genus Chirona; species Chirona hameri. The sequence continues at coordinate 44,307 of JAXIVJ010009873.1, forward strand.
GTTGCTGCGGTATTTTCCATAACACGACTTACCCGCCCTCGGATCTCCGAAACTATTGGACCGATTTAAATAAATTCAAACGGCATTCAATAGCCCTGGGAAATTTATCGCAAGAAACCTATTGTTGACCTCGGGGTCACCAGTACAAAGTATCAGAAGGTCACCAGAAAACATGGTCAAAGACAAAATGTTTGACCGTGCCATGAAGGTATCTGTGGATGCAATTGTCGCGCAAAATAGCGATATTAAACGGATAAACAGTCAACAAAATCGTTATTATTCGTGTGTCTGACACTTCTAAGTACCATTCTAAGCTTTTGATGAACCTTGGGTCAGGTCACCGTCAAGGTCATCCGAATGTGCACCACATAGCCTAGTAGCTGCGGCGCCCTTAAACGGACACTCCCACCTTCACACAAGTTGTCAAATGTACGCCGCTTGTGGTGCAAAATATGAAGTAATTGCTGCCGAACACGATTATGACATTTGTTTCTCGCAAACAGTGCTCAATTTCATAAAAAAGTTAAGTTTTAATATTTGGGTTGATGACGTCATATTGAGCTCTAGAGAGCTATACAGAAATCCTTTACGCTGCCAAAATATGGCACAATGATTTCGAGCCAATTCTGGCGCTTTGAATACAAAACAAACCAATTACCAAACCATTTGAAACACGCAAATATATCCAAGTCTA
>JAXIVJ010009874.1:0-49385 GCA_036785665.1 Chirona hameri
GGCAAGGAACACGTTCGACCACCCTGGCTGAGACTGCCAAGTCCACCTTAACCTTTATACCGCAATGAAACAAACCGGAATCTGCTGAAATCGATAGTACGCGGAGTCTCGGCTACGGAGTTGAACTGGCAGTCCTGTGTTTAGCACACCTTCAGACGTGAGTACTGTTAAACAGATTAGCGGCCCGGCTGCTAGGTGGAGCTTGGGAGTCCTTTCACTTAAAATGCTCTGATTGTAGCACTTAGCTGTTTGACAACTGCTACAGCGAGAACTCCGTCAACAGGTCATGCTATTCTGGTAGCACACTTATTCTTTTCACATGCTATTACTAAGTACCATGTGTGAGCATCGCTAAGCTACCAAGTTGCTGAATAAAGCACCCAGGCACTAAGCAAAGTCGCTAATAAGCACGTAAATATAGAAGCCGTAAATATAGCGCCAATACGGAGCTGAACATTGACCTCGATTGTCACCAAAGGGTGCTAAACTTTTTTAACAGTGAGTTGTGAGAAACTAACGGACCCTTATGGAAAATAAATGTTTTAAACAGCGGCTCAACATGTCATTTATTAAAAAAACACATTCAACTGTTTAGCAGCTCATACATATTTCACAAGGATAACACATGTCCGAGAGGATAACGTGTTCTTCAGAATTCATCAGAACATTGCGTCGTCTTAGTGATCTTGCAACGACACTGTACTAAGAGGCTAAGTTGTTCCAGGCTTATGCCAAGGATGTCTTAACAATCACATTGTTGGCGCACAATAACACAACACACACAGTTGGACATTTTTACCTCTTACTGACCACTCACAACTTGCGAGTCAAAAGCTGGGGTATGGTGTGATGCGTCCACACTAAGGATAAGCAAGCATGCGCGATAGTGACAAAAGCCGCTTAGCGGAAGACAAACATCACGACCAAGCACAGAAGCGATGCTTAGCTTATATGCTGATGTCACCACCCATGTCATCACAGCACCATCGAGCCGTTCACTGCCATTCATATCATTGCACCTTTCACCACAAGACACGTTCAAGTCCAACCTTTTCACATAATGACATCTCTGAAGCTATCGCATCAGTCACTGCCACAGCCAGGTCCTTCACCCGTCACTGATAAAGCAACATCCATCTATGTCACACTGCAAAATAGAGTAACAATGGCATCAAAGCGCAACTCGCTAAAACTCAATATGAGTTTTTACGTTTTGAACTGGCCCGACCAAGTGTCCGCCGAGCGTGGAATCAGCAAGGGTCACTGATTCAGCGGAGACCTCCTGTCATTGACTGACATTGCGGGGTCTCCCGCTTTGCTCGACATTGCCTAAGTCTAGGACGTCTCTGCACTATCCAAAGCTTGCATGTTGGCATCATGTTCCAGTTAGTTGCATCACTGCTGGCACTGAACTGTTCAGCACCTTCTACTCCGCCCGTTGAACGTACCGCTCCGCCCGGATTCCTTAACCGGACCGCATCATCTCTGACGTTCGCGTCTTGGGCACGAACTTGATGTTGAGCGGCCCGTGCTTCTGGATGGTGAGGCTCATTTGGAAGACGAGGTCCTCGTACTTCTCGTTGGTCTCCACCCAGAACTTGCGCAGGATGGCAGCTATCATGACCTTGACCTCGAGCATGGCGAACCGCTGACCGATGCAGTTGCGCAGCCCGGCCGAGAAGGGCACATAGCTGTACGGATGGCGCCCCTTCATCGCCTCGGGCAGGAAGCGGTCCGGATTGTAGCGGTCCGGGTCGGGCCAGTGGTTCGGGTCGCGGTGGATCATGAACGGGAAGATAAGGATGTCGACACCCGGCGGGATCTCGTACTCGCGTATCTGCGCCGTCTCGTAGGTCCGACGGCTGAAGAGCGTCACCGGCGGGAACAGGCGCATCGACTCCTTGATGGCGCACTCGAGGTACTTGAGGTTGCCGATGTCCTCACGGGACGGCGCGCGGTCATCGCCGGCGAAGACCTCGTCGAGCTCGCACTCGATCTTGCGCTGGACGTCCGGCGAGCGGGCGATATTGTACAGCGCCCAGTTGATGCAAGATGTGGTCGTGTCGTGACCTTCGAACATGAACGTGTCCACCTCTTCGCGGATGTCCTCGTCGCTCATGACGGCGCCGTCCTGCGCAGTCATGATGAGCATGTCCAGGAACGCCAGGCGCCGCTTCGTCACGGGCATGTCTTCGATGCAGAAACCACTGTCGCCCAAGTGGCCCTCCTCCTGGAGCTCGCGGCGCCGTTTGGCAATCACTGAGCGCGAGAAGCCGTGCAGAATAGCCAGCGTGCGTTCCTGGTGCGCCTCCTTACCGAGCATCCGGAACACAAAAGGGATGCGAAGCCACGGCTGGATCGACTTCTGCTGCACGATGTTGCCCATATCGACGACTGCGCGGCGGTAGGCGACCTCGCGCGCGCCCAGCTCGACGCCCATGGCCGTGTGACAGATGGCGTCCAGAGTGGTGTCACCTACCAGCGGCCACACGTTGACGGTGGACGAACGCTGCACGCGCTCCTGCAGTGTGCGCACCAGCGCCTGGCTGTGCTGCTGGAAGATGGGCAGGAACTGGTCCAGGATTGAGAAGTGGAACGTGGGCGTTAGCAGCTTGCGGTGCTTGTGCCAATGCTCGCCGGAGCCGGTCAGGAGGCCCTCGCCGAACCACGGACGCAGAGAGTCGTAGTCGAGGCCTTTGTTGATGAACTTCTTGCTGTTCAACACCGGCTCGACGTACTCGGCCGTCGAGACGAGCACGTAGTGGAACCAGAGGACGTAGCCGTAGCCGATGCCCGGGAAGTACTCAACCCACATGCGCATGGTCGGGATCAGCGTGGTCAGCGAGGTCGGCAGATCCAACAGGTTGCCGATCAGGGGCCGAGTCCGCCTGGGCATACACCGCATTACCGGGTGAGGACAGAACTTGAAGCTGAGCGCCACCAGAATGGCGGCCGTAACCAACAAAGCCTTGATGCAAGAGAACGCCAGAGGCGAGATGTAGAAACCAAGTATCTCCATGGTCGCGACGCGGCAGTCACGTAAAATACGAAACGTAACTACAGATGGTCGTCAGGTTGCTGGTTTTCTCTGTTGCTCCTGATGCTCAATAACCAACCACCGGTCTCAGGAGTTTGAAGTTTTGATGCTGTTGTACACAGCGTGCAGGGACGACTGGCTGTCGAATCCTGTCGAATCCTGTCGACGACTGGCTGTCGAATCCAAGACGTATGCGTCGATCCTCGTGCAATGATTTCTGGAAAATAAATTTCGTTGTCAGGATGCTTCTAAGTCCTCAATATGCATTACCTACATAAACACATTTATTGGCATCGATCACGGCTAGGAGAATGCAAGGAGCCTAACACAGTTTTGCTTTGGGGTACGGCTACTTTAAGTAGAATCCTTATAGCGTTGCTGTTGCCTGAATCTCATTGAGGTTTCTAGCGTTCGATGGCGGATCGACGAAGTTGTTTTGGCATTGGTAATGGTGGCACACCATTGACAGTAATACGCAAAACATAGTTTCGAAGTTTGGCTGGTGCAGGTAAGCTGTCGTGGCTATTTTCCGGGTAGGAAACGCCACTTCCGTACAATGCAATATTTTCCATTTTCTGTTCCGATGAAGTTAATCGTCATTACAGTATGCTCAACGGGTCGTTCCATATATTTAAAGAATGTTCTTTCAGTCTGAAATTAAGTACTCGATCATCAATCAAAGAAATGGTGTTCCCCAGAGCCGTTGCTAAGCAGCCTGCCTCCTGTTTACTCGGTACGACGCGAGCTATCTGATGACTGATGTCTGCGTAATGTGGGTTTAATGCAAACGCATTTACATTTTAATTCAACAAGGCAGTTTAATTTAACTGGACTTGCAGTCATCATGACGCTCCAATGATGCACTCTGGACATGCTAAGCAGGCCCATGGGTAGGCTGTCCAGGCCAGCAGAACCTTTCAATGGCCGGCTAACGAGTGCAAACACTGATATTCAAATGGGATCTGCGACATGCAATATAACATCTTTATGAAGAACAAACACTGTGTGCCAAACCACGGTCATTAGAGTCGTTAGATCAATATCGGATTCCGATTAAAAATGGGTGCGATAAAATATCCATGATCCATGATGATTATTCCCGCCAGCAAACGCTGCCAAATTAATGCGTACAATTACGAGGATTTGTGATTGCCTAAGACTCGCGGGTTACCAGATCAAACGGAAAACCGGTTTGCTTATACATACGACCGTCTGGGTGATCAAGTTATCAGGTCATCGCGATCTATGAGAAGAAAAACCGGTTCGCTCGCAAATGACCATCTGATCAGACGGACGACAATGTGTTCGCCGTTGAGGACGCCGCTTTGCTGGCTCTGTCCCGTCTTCAAGCGGATACCAGTAACGCAGATTGACTTTGCCTGCTGCGGTGTCATTCGCAACTCTGCTGTTCATTGCTGGAGCGGAGCGGCCCGACCAGTGTTCAGGCTTGATCCATACACCGAACTCTGTGCAGACTGATCGGCACGTAGGAGCCCGCATGCCAGTGAGTCATAATCCACCGAGGTCGACACAGCCCGGGACCTGCAGGGAGGAGCGGGAGACCGGCTCTTTCGCAGGCCGAGACAGCCCGGGACCTGGGGAGGCGCGGGAGACCGGCTCTTCAGCAGGATGAGACTTGAGACTTGATGAGACTACTTTGCCGTACATCATTCAGGCGATGAATTTGATTGTTTTGAAGCCATTTTATGTGACCGGCAAATATGTTTCTGTTTATAGGGAGCCAGCAGCAAAAGTATCAGCCACCCAGAACCAGGACATACAATGAACGAGTTTCGGCGTGTAGCCATGTAGTAAAAGAGGCAATGAACAGGGTTGGCGGTCCAGGATTGCGGGCGGTGAGCTGTGCGCGAACTCGGGCGAGCGGCTGGGTTCGCGCCGCTGTCCAGCATGGAGGGCCACACGGCTGAGCTGGGTATCCTGGGCTGGCGCCGCTGTCTAGCATGGAGGGCCACACGGCTGAGCATGGAGGGCCACACGGCTGAGCTGGGTATGCTGGGCTCGCGCCGCTGTCCAGCATGGAGGGCCACACGGCTGAGCTGGGTATGCTGGGCTCGCGCCGCTGTCCAGCATGGAGGGCCACACGGCTGAGCTGGGTATGCTGGGCTCGCGCCGCTGTCCAGCATGGAGGGCCACACGGCTGAGCTGGGTATGCTGGGCTCGCGCTGCTGTCCAGCATGGAGGGCCACACGGCTGAGCTGGGTATGCTGGGCTCGCGCCGCTGTCCAGCATGGAGGGCCACACGGCTGAGCATGGAGGGCCACACGGCTGAGCATGGAGGGCCACACGGCTGAGCTGGGTATGCTGGGTTCGCGCCGCTGTCCAGCATGGAGGGCCACACGGCTGAGCTGGGTATGCTGGGCTCGCGCCGCTGTCCAGCATGGAGGGCCACACGGCTGAGCTGGGTATGCTGGGCTCGCGCCGCTGTCCAGCATGGAGGGCCAAACGGCTGAGCATGGAGGGCCACACGGCTGAGCATGGAGGGCCACACGGCTGAGCATGGAGGGCCACACGGCTGAGCTGGGTATGTTGGGCTCGCGCCGCTGTCCAGCATGGAGGGCCACACGGCTGAGCATGGAGGGCCACACGGCTGAGCATGGAGGGCCACACGGCTGAGCTGGGTATGCTGGGCTCGCGCCGCTGTCCAGCATGGAGGGCCACACGGCTGAGCTGGGTATGCTGGGCTCGCGCTGCTGTCCAGCACCGATAGTTACACCGTACACGCATGGGAGAGTAAGGTGGAAGGTAAGGCAGAAATAAGGTCACCCGTCAGTGACCTTCAGCCGGGCGAAAGCCTGCAAGTTATCCGGCTATAGCTGCGATGGTTCTTCTGCGACCTTCTGTCTGTCCTAAAAGTGAAATCAGCTTTGAATGATCGGCATTCAAGGTAACGATCTGCATAAGGGTGCGGGGCAGATAAGTGCAGTGGGACGAGGCCGACGCTGTGCCCCACCCAGCAGGGTTGTGTGTACGCTCTGACCCACACCGCGGCGGTAGTAGCTGTGTAACAGTCACCTGTGGGCCATCCGGCTACCCTCCAGACATGGCTCCTTCCCGCATAAAATACTGGGTCATTCAGCGATGCCTCAGCCTCGCCGATGTCCTGTTCGTGAATCTATCGGAATGTGGCAGGGAGGGGTGCCCGAGGTCGACGCACCAAACCGACTTAGCATACGCGGACCGAGTGCAGACGGTTTTCGCTAGTGCTACACGTATTTAGCTGGCGAGGGTGCCGTGCGGCAGACGGAGGGGGTGACTGGCTGTGTCAGCCGTACACTGAGACTGATGCAAAGCAGCTGCATTATGCAGTACATCCCGGCACGTAGGCCCAGCCACAATATCTCCTGTCGTGGGGCAGGTCGAAATTGTATGGTCAGATACTGTTGCAGGTAAAGGTTGCAAATACCGGATATCCATGTATATAGACTTGTCGAAAAATCGCTCATTCAGGGTGGTGATTTCGAATGAATTTTCTGCTCCCATTTCTCCTGATTTCGGATGAACTAGGTACTATGAGTAGACTAGTGACAAATTTCACGGTGGAGATAAAATGAGGAGAATCAAATGGTTGACATGATGAACCTTGCAATGATGTTTTTTTCTTCAACATACTCTCAGCCGTTCGTGATTTAACCTTATAAGTGGCAGGCTCCTGGCTACCCCTATTAGTGGCAGGGGGGGGGGGGGGGGGGCGGATTCCGCCACCCCGGAGATCTCGAGATCTACCCATCCGATTTTCAAAAATCAAGCAACGTTTGATTCCCCTCAACACGATCTAAATTTCGAAAAAAAAATCCGAAATTTTTCATAGGGCGGCAACAGGGGGGCAAAAATTACAAATATTAGAGGTATTTGTGATTCAACACAGATGTCATGTTTATCAACCGATTTTAACGAAGCTAATGAGGATCGATATAAATTAAATTGGGGATTGATATATGACTGTGAATTTTGAAAATTCAAAAATAATAGGCGTTTTCAGGTTAGTAAATTTTGGGGTAAAATAAATGCCTTATAAACCCGGCTTTTTTTTCTTCGATACATGAAATGGTGCGCTATTGTGACATAGGACACAACAGTTATAGATCATATTTTCAGCCATAGGCGGTGCCAGGTTGGCGAAAAAGGGAGGCAAAATATGTAAAAAATAACCTCCTGTAGACATCCCCTTTGCATGTCCCTGAAACCGCCTCTGCCGTGAAACATTTATTATAGTTCACTAAAATCAACTAATTTGCACTTGTTTCAATCACCGCAAACCTATGCAACTCCTTTATACTTCAAGCAGTTAGGAAGAAGCTGTGAAGATCGCATCTCCGTATTATCGCCAAATGTCACCGACAAAACCTCCAAAAACCGGGCCCTGGAACCGCCTCTGTTAAGGTTAGGAATTCAAAATTTTGACTCCGCATGTGGAATTCAATTCTAGGGAAAGTCAGAAAATGTCATGGGTATGCTCCCAGCCGTTCGGGATATATCTGCGAAAACATGAGAGGGGGGGGGGGGGGGGAAATCCGCCGCCCCCTGCCACTAATAGGGTTAACAGAGGTATTTTTGAGGACCCCGAGGAATAGGTACAACCAATAAAATAGTACCCATCACTATATGTGCTTGTGCTGCTGCCATGTTAATCGCTGTATACGGCAGTGAACACGATTGTCCGGGGAGCACGAAACAATGATTTTACAATGCCACCAGAAATCAGCGGGCCAAATGTCGCATACCAAATGTCGGCTGAAGCGACATTTGGCTAAGCTGACATTTAACATTTACCTAAGATTGAACACGTAATTTTGAAATTACTTGTATGACATGACATGTTCACTGTTCAGCGTAGAGTTAATAATTGTCCAACGCTCATTCTCTTTCACTTACCCAACTAAATTCAGACTGGTTATTGATTCGACACTGATTGAATCGATTGGAATCGTTCAATCAAAATTCCTTGAATACAAAAATAATTGATTAACCACCAGCTCTTTTGATTCATGAATCGTGACTGGATCAAAGCCTGCATCAAATCAAGACTGATTGAATCAAAGATTTAACGATTCTTAACGATTCAAGTACACTGGTAAATTATATTGGTTAGTGCTTGTGCGAGGAACATTGTTGTTTTGGTAATGTATAATTTCTGATGAAGATCTGTGATCAATAACCAGTCTGCAACCAATCATCCTAACAATCATGGTATCCTTTTCCACACTGACCTTACACATAGGCTCAAAAGTCGAAAGAAATAGTAACGTACACAAATGTCATTGAGTTAGTCCCAGGCAGCTTCGCCATACAGCGATGGTAACGAATTATTTCCTCTGATCGCAATCTGGACTTATCATCGACCACAATCTGGACTTACATTCCACAATCCCTGCAGCGTGCTGGGAGCGGATTAGGTCCGGTTGCAAAGGCGGCCTGCCCCCCCCCCCCCCCCCACCCTGTCGGCAAAGGACGGTCAGGCCGGCTCGCGACCTTGTGTCGTGAGATGCCTCAAAGCTCTTTTTGAAAACACGGTCACGCCGACGCTCTCCGTCTGCTGATATTGGTGACACACATCGGTCGGCTGGTCCATATGATCACCCTGGTCGTGACCGATAGTACACTACAACAGCAAAATCGGCGCTCCGACAACACCCTCTCCGGGCTGAAACCGTTCATTGCATCAGTTGTTAATTTGTTAAGCAATTGAGCTCATGCTTGGGGCGAGAAGTCCAGCGGAGTTCTGTGTAATCTGACCGTCTGAGTAACGAAGTGCCGGCACGTGTCGGACGGACACGCGGCTGGACGGACACGCGGCTGGACGGACACGCGGCTGGGTTGATATTACACAACCGGCAGCATCGAAGGTAAACAGGTGTGACCAAAACGCGTATCAACGCAAACCTGGAGTACTATCTGGAGCGTCATGGAAGGCGCTGTTAAGAGGATGGGCTCCACACCACAGAACGCTGGGCTCCACACCACAGAACGCTGGGCTCCACACCACGGAACGCTGGGCTGCACACCGCAGAACGCTGGGCTCCACAGCACAGAACGCTGGGCTCCACACCACAGAACGCTGGGCTCCACCCCACAGAACGCTGGGCTTCACACCACAGAACGCTGGGCTTCACACCACAGAACGCTGGGCTCCACCCCACAGAACGCTGGGCTCCACCCCACAGAACGCTGGGCTTCACACCACAGAACGCTGGGCTCCACCCCACAGAACGCTGGGCTCCACCCCACAGAACGCTGGGCTTCACACCACAGAACGCTGGGCTCCACACCACAGAACGCTGGGCTCCACCCCACAGAACGCTGGGCTCCACCCAACAGAACGCTGGGCTTCACACCACAGAACGCTGGGCTTCACACCACAGAACGCTGGGCTCCACCCCACAGAACGCTGGGCTCCACCCCACAGAACGCTGGGCTTCACACCACAGAACGCTGGGCTCCACCCCACAGAACGCTGGGCTCCACCCCACAGAACGCTGGGCTTCACACCACAGAACGCTGGGCTCCACACCACAGAACGCTGGGCTCCACCCCACAGAACGCTGGGCTCCACCCCACAGAACGCTGGGCTTCACACCACAGAACGCTGGGCTCCACCCCCACAGAACGCTGGGCTCCACCCCACAGAACGCTGGGCTCCACACCACAGAACGCTGGGCTCCACCCCACAGAACGCTGGGCTCCACCCCACAGAACGCTGGGCTCCACACCACAGAACGCTGGGCTCCACCCCACAGAACGCTGGGCTTCACACCACAGATCGCTAAGCTTCACACCACAGATCGCTGGGCTCCACAGCACAGAACGCTGATGATAAGGAGACAGGATTAGAGACATAGAAAGGAACCGGAAAACTATTTTCATTTCGTTACGGTTTGATGAAGAGTTGGTGGGACAACGTGATTGTTTCGGTGGCGCTATCAACAAGCATCGAACTGATATGCGGCCACTTTCCAGCATTTATTCCCTTCCAATGGTGAAAGTACATTCGACCACGGATGGAGTTTCCTATTCAAATGGTGGGGCCACTTCCCCACCAACTTTGTGTTTTGCCCCACCAACTCTTGCCAGATTTGGAGATAATCCGGCATTAAAATGGTCATTTTCACCTCAACGAAACAAAACAACCAAGCAAAATTACATTTTGCCCCACCAGCTTTCTTGGAAAAGCTCCACCCATGCATTAAACTTCAACGTTGCGCCAAGGGAAAGTGTGAACAATTATCATCTATGACTTAAAGAATTAAGTATTTCTTTTAACATTTGGATCCACGAACCCCAGTTATCACTCACTGACATATTTTCGGTTTGCTTCCTTTTAAGATTAGAGCCTTTAAAGGGAGTGTGCCTAGTGCCTACTGTTTTGGAATGTCAAAAATATTTTGTTTTCATACGGTAAGTAGCTATTGGTTTGATTGTTGGATACAATTAAATTCACATCTGGAGACAAAGTCGAATATTCACTTACATTGTTTTTTGCTTATTTTTTGTTTCCATATCTATAAAACGATCGCCACTATAGTGGTGTTATGTAAAACGGCGCACATAAGACAATAACATTACGGTTACATCATGCAAGATAGAGAGTCAAGTTTTGCACAGCATGTTCTTGCCACTGTAAACGTTATTATGTGCAAGTTTCGTAGCTCTAAATTGATATCTTCGTCGAAAAATGGCCATCAAGCGTTGCGAGAAGAGGGGCAGACGGTACTGTTCGGCTGCTGCTATCAGCGCGCACGAGCTGTTTTGTCGAATTGCTATTGGCCAGCGCTAACGATATGCTAGCAGTTTAAAGGGAATGTTTCACCTTTCTGAAAGTTGTCAAATATACGCTGGGCGCTGGCTGTAGTCGAAAATATGACGTAAGTGCTGCTGAAAACGATGGTGATATTTTTTCACTCGAAAAGTCACTAAACTTGATACAAATTCAGTTTTTTATTTGGGCTGATGACGTCATTATTGAGTAATAGACCGCCGCTGATTGGCTGACAAAGGGGATTGGCTGAAAAAGTGTCTGTCAGCCAATCAGCGGCTGCACCAGCCTGGGTGCATTTTACAAATCGTGAATTAAATTGCTCTAAAAACGGTTAAGTTTTGGGAAAAATTACCTTAAGAATTTAGATATTTCAATAACGGCCCATGATAATGGCTATCTCAGTTTAAAACTAATACAAAGGTGAAACATTCCCTTTACTCAATAATTGCAATACTTCTAGAAAGTAGCAGAAGCCGTTTGGGGTCTACCCGACAATTTTTGTTCCTTGGGGTCTTTGGAATATATTAGCAACTAGTGTGCAAATGAATAATGCAGCACAGAAAAACTACCAATGCTATTTCATCAAACTGAACAGGCTACCTACTTCGCAACATCGAGCACGATCGAGCCAGATCTGCAGGGAGTGGGACAGTCACTGGCAATATATCTGCCTCAACTCGAGGGGGAGCGGACAGCGCCTGACATTACAGTGGCCGGGGGAGCGGGCAGTGCCTGACGCAGTGGCCGTTTTTTGTTGTTGTGCAACGAGACGGCATGACTTAACTCTCCTGGAGTTCCCGCGTAATCCGGTCGCCCGCGCGTTCAGCGACAGCGGTTTACTGAGCCGCCGAACTGACTGTCATGACGTGTGGTTACCCAATCGAACGCCAGACCCTGGCCAGACCAGCATTTCCCGGACACTTTAGGGGACATTTTGTGCTATTGTCATACATTCCACGATGTATGATAGTTGACCTTGACTGGGGCGACCTGCGCTCCGTGGGAGTGGCATAATACATATCTTGCAACATCAGGACCTGGACAGAGCGCTTGCAATCTTCAGGTGCGCAAAACTTTCGAATTCTATCGACAAATTCTACCGATGAACAGAAATTGCGTTGCCGATTGGCATGTGGTCTGATTCAGATGATCACTCAGCGGCAGGCAAGGAAGGCTAGGGCGGCAGGCCTGCGATCTAGGAATTACATCGAAACCAAGGAGAAACGTTTCAGTGATGCAGAAACGCAAAGGAAAAGTAAATTAAAATTAAAATACTAAAACAATGATAGTGACTGACATTCCGACCAATAACTTGCTACCACCGTACTTGTCACTGACCGACGCTGCCCGTCAGCGGCACAGCGCCAACCAAAGGACTATTGTTGCCAGTGGCAAATGACGTACAATATAATATGAATGTAAGTATGCATAACAGGTCTCGACCTGAGGATGGCCTACGCCCGAAACTGTTGTCTCTTTTGATTTGTTTTCTCATTTATATATTAAATATTATGATGCTATGGTTCTTATTGATTCTGTTTTACATTATGAGCCAAAAAAAGCGCTATCGTACATAAATATGAATATAAAGAGCTTAAAATATCCCTTTCCAATATTGTGTATATGACAAAATGTAACTATTAATATGTTGTCATCTGGCATCTACTATCTGGTAACCTAGTTAAACCATTCAGATGGAAACTAGCTTTAAGTGACCATTGACTGAATGCGTTGCATTTATGTCTACAGAGGCAGACATAACGAATCCTAGCCCATATAGGTACCCTGCAGTACCCTTTATGCCGAACATAAGTCATGACAGGCCAGACCAGCAGCGCAGCGTACGGCAAGACAGACTGCTCGACACGACAGACTGCAGACCGAAACCAGCTCTCTTCCCGGCCCGGTTTATGAGCGTCGTTCGGCTGCAGAAGATACCCTTCTCATCTTACCTGGGTGACTCTGCGGCCGTGGCCGCTTGCCCAGGACGCGCCGTCACACACTGGCTCGTCCACCACGCTCCCGCTCTTTCTGCCAGGCCGGTCTGACCCGCGCTCACAGCATACCGACCGACTGGCCGACCGGTCAGCGCCTGCTCCCTGATATAGCCGCGAACCGTGACGTTTGAGGTGTGACTCTGAAAGTGGCGCGCCGCCCCGCCCCTGATTGGCGCGTCTGCAGGGGGGGGGGGGGGGGTACACTGGGATCTGCACACACAGGCGGGGCCACACTACGGCCTCCACGCCTACAGGCCACGCCGTGGCCCTACACCTAGAGCCATGTTTGTAGCCTAATATTGATTAGCGAGTGATATTATGACAAATGAGATGTGTTGAATGTACATTACTTACAGCTATTTTGATTTATGCAACGTAATTTTATTTTCCCCAGATGCTTGTTTCTTATAGAACTATAAGAAACAAGCTTCCGCGGGAAAATAGAGTAGCCAATCAAAGAGTAGGATACGTCATGGCGTTAATTTGCAGTAGCACTGTAACGGTTACATCAAGACAGAGTAAGAATGGCGCAGGGCCTCGGCTAACATGTTAACCATGGGAGGCCAAATACCCCCGCAGTGACCGCTGGATTCCCCCCCCCCCCCCCCAGTGACAACATTTTTGCCCCCAGTGGGATACAAATTCGTAGGTAAAAATACAAATGTACGGTCTGTAAAATAGATAAACGCGACACTGAAGCGTGCTTTCAACTTACAACCAGTAAAACACCGTTTGCATCTACCTAGAGTAGTTTTGGAGATCTTGAGGACCAATACCCGCCCCTCGACGCGTCGGTTCGATATTGTTGGATTGCATGGATTGGATCTACACTGATTAAAATAATAATTTGATGAAGAGTTTCTAATTGCTCCGACTATTTTATCATCGCCTAACGAAATAGTTTTTTTAGTCGAAAATGAAACGCCTCACAAAATGAACTACTAATGTTTTTGTTTTACGGTGTAAGGGATATGCTGTCTCTAATTGAGACCTTGGCCCCACTGGCGCATCCAGAACGTCCAAAAACGTCGGTATGAAGACTGCCTCAAATCTCGTCTGACTTTGTTTTTGCATTAACCCGCATCGTTCCGGGGGTGAGGCGTTTGGGGGGTTGGGCTGGGAGTTACTTGGACGACCCCGACTTTTTTTAATCTCGGGAATATCACGACAATGGCGACGTGCAGCACCGCCGTTTCTGGCACACCTGTTTCGGCATGAATTGCGCACCTTTAACATTTTTTTTTTACCTCGGGTCATCTCAGGCGAGGTCACCAGGTCACGTCAAGTGGTCCCACCTCCAAAGAAGGATGTGGTCCAGCCACAGCCAGTGTTTGACTGAGATATGTGACACAGGATTTAATCAGGCCATAAGTACTCGCAATTCTGCGATCTCCGATTTTTCATATCGGTGAATTTAGGTCAGTTCGATCTCATGACTTCCCCAATATAAGTTAACGGGAAAATTTACAAATGCTTCCGCTATCAGGAGAACACACATTAGATCATACCAATTGTTTCAATAACATATTATTTTAGCTCATTCTTGATGACCCAAGCACAATTTTACTCAGTGATCGCCACATGGTCAGCTGGTCAGCTGGGGTCATTTGAGGTCACCACCACTTCCTGCCAATAACTATTAATCAAATAAATATGGAGACATGAGACCGACACCACTGTGTTGATCTCGTCGAGACACTTCCGTAAATGTGCAACGTGACCTACTTGGGTTACCGCATAACCTGGGATGATCTTGACCTGAGGTCAAAATTTGAATTTGACCTAACCCTATCATTATGGACATGGTTCGAAGTTCATGACGAGCAGAACAGGATAACGGCAGAATACCTTTCTATCGTTTGCCTATATATTTATGAGGGAAGAAGTTATGTACTTTTTTAAACAAAAACAGTGTGACCTGTGGTGACCTCTGGAACTTATACTATTGACCTGATCTAAAAATGGAGTACACCCTAACAATTACAAATTTAAGACCTTTCCCTTGCTTTTATTTTGTTCCGCTTCCTAGCTATCGCAGTAGGTACCTGAAATATTTGGGGGTTTCTGGAGCAAATTTATGTAAAAAATGTCCTTTGATGACATCTGGTGCCTGGTGGTGATCTCAATATTGACCTGAACAAAAAATAATCGAAGTACTTTCAACGTGAATTTAGACGAGCTATCTAACGGCATTTTTGGATTATGCCTAATCCGCCGAGTTCGAAGGGGGGGGGGGGCGTTCAGAAACCTCCCCTGGCACGACTAATGTGGCGTCAAGCACCGGCAGGGCGCGGGTTAAGAACTGCTTTAAAACAAACTCTACCTTGCATAAGCTGCTTAGATCTTCCTATACAATCAGGAAATGTGCCAATTTTCGGCAAATTTCAGTCGTTTTGGTAAAGTATGGCGCCGATGGACCCCTTCGATCCGTTCCTGTTCGGTCCCCCAATCGTTTTCAAAAATCGATACGGCTGGCGTGAACCTTTGTCGATGTGCATGTTTATATTTCAAATTTGTATTCAGCTTCATTATTGCATTACTATACTTTTATTTCTAGTTTGCACTTATTTTTTTAGTCATTATCACACTTAAAGTATTGTATCAGTATAAGTACGCTTAACCATATGTCTTAGCAACATTTTCTCGAACTGTCCCCCCAGTGAAAATTCCGTAGTCGAGGCCCTGGAATGGTGACAGCTATTAGCCTTTTCTAAACGACAGTTGCTGATAACTTAAAAACTTAAACGATTCAACTTAACCCATAACATTGATATTAATTGATAACGGATGGAAATTGATAAAACTTATTTGACTGAAACTTAGATTGATAACATACGAAAACAAAGTCCGCCCCTGTAGCTTAGTAGGGAGAGCGCTGGGCTTCTGACCTCACCCGGTAGCGGCAGCCCTGGTTCGATTCGCTTCGGCGCTCGCTATTTGTCCCTGACTGGGATGGCCTGCGGCCGGTGGCAGCGGTCGCATTCAAGGGCAAATGACGTCAGAGGGCGGGGCGGACCGTGTCCAGGTATGTCGGGCACGTAAAACTTTCGCTTCTAAATTCTGCCGGACGCCAGGAATTGCTTGATCGGGTGGTGGTCTCAGGGTCTGCGCAACAAGCTATGCTTAGCGCGGGGCCTGACCTCGGAAATCCATCCATTCAAAGGGTTCGGACTAAATTGAAAAACAAAGTTGTTTAAGGTATCAGTAACTGTGGTTTAGAAACCGTTAATAACTGTCACCATTCCTATAGTGTCTCTTATACTATTCTAACTTACATCTCCATCCCAATCTTCACAACACCTTAGACTAGAAACATGAAAGGGCCCAATACGACACCCACCAGTTTCTGAAAATCTCAGCTCTAACAAATCAGCAGGCTCGGAACTACTGGTAAACACTGTAGTACGGTCGAACTCGGATCAGCGTGACATGTTTATGCCACCGCGGGATATAGTCCAGGCAGCAGAGGGTGGATTTTCTAGGACGTATATATATATATATATATATATATACATCTGGTATTAATAATTATGCAAATGGTCTGGCAGATAAGTTACTGTTATATTGCTATTTGATTTATCTCGTAAGCTTCTTGGTTGTGTGTTTTTTTATAGCGTATTGTTATTGCTCTCTGTGTGGTTAACAAGAAAGTACCTCGGTTAGGATCCTCCGCGAATGTTATTCCCGGCATGCGGCTCAGTAGGGCCCGCCGGTCTTCATGGTGCTGGCCACGGGGTCGCCAACCTCTGACGTCACGCGAAAAGTCCAATCAGCTGTAAAGTTAAGCTGTTTCGCGGATTCACACCATATGTAGTTTATACTAGACATGGTTTAATTTTTCCACAAATCATACCAGAATCTCTAAGTTCTACTGGAAACTTAGAGTTCCTACCAAATACCAGATTACTCCTTCCAGACGTGACGTCACCATGGCCATAAGGCAACTTAAGTATATCCAGTATATACGTACCCTAAAACACTGCAAAGCATGGCGAGGACTCGCGAAGTGATGATCACTGGCGATGTTCTCTAGGGAACGTGTGCAGTGTTATCAGAAACGTCGACCAATCAGCAACAACTTTTCTCGTCGTTGATTGGTCTATACTCCAGATCAAACTATGCACCTTGCTCTCAAAACACCGCTATGAGTGTCAGTAGGGAAGAGTTACCATAATGCGCCCGCTTAAGCGAAAACTCGTCCTGAGTGAAAAGTAAAAGTCACGTACATATAAATTAAGCGTTAACCCGCGCCGTGCCGGTGCTCGGCGCCACCTTCGCCGTGCCGGGGGGGGGGGGGGGGGGGGGGGGGGGCGCGTTTCGACGCCACCCTCTAACTCGGCTCCTATGGAACGTAGAAAAAAACGAAAAACACCGTTCAAAAGCGCGTCAAAATGCATTTTAAACTATATCTGGCAATTTTTGATCAGGTCATTATGAGGTCACCAGAGGTCATCAAGGGTCAGATTTTCAAGTTTTAGGACTTCGCTCCAGACATTCCCAGATTACACAGGAGCTATGTTAGCTTGGAACAAACAGAAAACAACAATGGTAAGCCCTTGCAAAAATGCAATCGACAAGGTGTCCTCAGATTTGAGCTCAGGTGAATAGTTTAGGCTCCAGAGCTCATCAAATGTCAAAAAGGCTATTTTTTTAGCAAAACAGTTTTCACAAATATCTTTTTACCTAACAAAGATAGGGCAATAATTTTGACGCCATCGTGTTTGTCTCGTGGAGGTGCTTTGTCGCATATGCATGATGACGAGGTTAGATCAACTTATAAATTTGACCTCAGGTCAAGGTCAAGTGGTGACCCAATTAAATAATGTTGCACATTGGGAGACGTGCCTTGACGAGACAAACACATTGGTGCCACTTTCACTTATCTATCTGGATTTTGTCGAGAGTTATTGGCAAAAAAGTGTTGGTGACCTCGGATGACCTCATCTGACCCTGTAGGGGTCACTGAACGAAAATTTCAACTGGAACTTCAAGAATGGCCTATGATAACATGATCCAGGAGAAATTGGGCTGATATAATTCGTATCCTCAGAATAGGAAGTAGTTAATTATTTTCCCATTGACTTATTATGGGGAGGTCACGAAATTGGCCCGACCTTAGGTCACCGATATAAAAAAAAATCAGAGATAAACGTATTGTAGGTACGGTGGGTCTTATGAAATCCTGTAATTACGAAATCGATTGGCCATAAACTGTGGCTGTGGTGCAACCGGGAACATTTTAGGAGGTGAGGTCACGTGACCTGGTCTGGTGACCTGACCTGAGATGACCCGAAGATTTAAAAAAGGGGGAAAAATGTGTGCAATTGGTGGCCGAACAGCTGTGCCAAAAATGGCGGTGCGCAGCGCCGCCGTTTTTTCGTTATCCTCGAAAAACCTTAAGGGGGGAGGGGGGGGGGGGGCGTCTAAATGCCCCCCCCCCCCGGCACGGCGCGGGTTAACACAAGCTTTGGACATTTGTCTACCAAAATAGACCATTCATTAATTAATGAAAGCCGTCATTTTGCATTAATTGCAGTTTTTCCAAACCCTTGCAAAGGGCGCATTTAGGCACAGCGTGCCCTAATTGCGACATGGACGGGCGCATTTAGGTGACCTGCCATGCCAATGCACTTCTACATTATAATTCATCGTGGCATATATACGAAATTAAACTGTTTGGATATGCATATTTCGTATGGGAGTAATCCATGAAATGCAGTTCTCTATGTAGTTCAAAAATAGATAAAGAAAATGAAATCAGGAAATTTGATAATTTTCGGTAAGTTTCAGCTTTTGGGGATTATTGTCCCAAAGGACCCCCTTGGGTCCTCCCCTGCTCACCGGAATTTGTCGCAAAGTTCCCCGAAAAGCATTGAATCCGCGGATTATCACAATTAACTCATGAATTAACACCAGAGGGTATAATGAGCCCAACATTACTCCACTTTGGACTCCAGTTACCATCAACCAGGGGGCTTCGCCGAGCATATTTGAGTGGGGAGGGGGAGGGGAGGGGGAGGGTCGGCTGAAATGACGAAAAGAGTGTACCCCCATCGTTTTGCGTGTATTTAAGCGTTTGCAGCATTTGTGTATGTGGATTTTCATGTTATAGTAGGTACTTGTTATTTAGCGCCGTCAATCGGCGCGATTTTTTTACGGGTTTTCCTGATAAAACCCAGAAATATAGGCGGTGGGCCATGTATAGGATGAGAAGCTAAACATGCTATACATTCAATTCAGCGTTACAAGGAAACGAATACGATGACGACGGCTTCGTTATGATGATGACCACCGATATGTGACGCCGCGAAGTGGCGTTAAAATTTCAATTTTAGGTCGTGGAAAACGAAATTTTAATATTGGAACCAGATTGTGAGTGGAGACAAGCCTCAGGTTATTAGGTAACTCCTTTTCCTGGTTACACATATAGGTATGATTACAAATATTGAAATGAATGTAGTTTTTCATATACATTATCCTCGGGTAGTAAATCCCGATGACCGGTGGCAAACAGCGCTCAATAGTACATATGATAATAATAACTGTATACATATAATATATGTACCGAACTGTAACAAATAACTGGTAACAGTGCAAATGGTTTGAAAGCAGCAAGGGGTAGAACGACTTTTACGCGCATCACTGGTCCCTGTGGATCTGCAGGAGCCTGGGGGGAGATGGCTTGGGGAGATGGTTCTGGCCTGGTCCCCACTATTAGCTCTTCGGTCCAGCAAGTTGGGCACCGCTGGAACAGCTTCCGGGTGCCGATGTCCGCGTCTTTGCGTTCGCGTCGCCTTTTTCGGAACTCAGCTGACTAGCTGAACACCACTAAAACGCCTTTTTGGGCGATGACCGAGCGGGCGTGCACTGGTAAAGCTAAAACAGGTTTGAAATATGAAAGGGTACGGGAGCACACGTGGTAGTAACACATAGTCCTTTTAGTCCTTTTAGTACCCCATACAAATTGCCCGGACTCCGTGCATGCTAACATGCAAATTAAGTTTGATTAAATTGTACATGATCTCCTTTCTCGAATCCACCAAAAGGGAGTACGTTCTGAGCGCTGCGTGCTTCAGCGTATACAAAACGAATGCTTAGATAAATCAAGCCATTTTTGATCAATCATTATTTTTGTTCATTTCAACGTTTGCGGCAGCCACGCGCTGTGGTACCCCCTATCATAATGCACCATAACACAATCAAAATTGATTTGATAGTCCTATCCAATGGTGAAAACCCGATCTTAATCGGAGCGGTGGTTGCAAAGTTATTAGCTTCCGAAATGCGTCTGTATGGACGGGTCGGGCCGGGTCATATGTAAATTTGTCTAGTAAGTTCACGAGAAACCTCACGGGCGCTTCGCGCCCGCTCGGTAATTAGGGTGTGTCATCATTCAACTTTTCATCTTGGATCATACAAAAGTGTTATTCTTTGGCGCATGGGCATAACAAGATGATTGGTGGCTACAACTCCGCACAAGAATCGGCGTACGCGTACATGTAGCTAAAGTCAATCTACTAAAAGCCTCATTCAGATGAATTAACCCGCCATTGACTGGGGTGTGTACGCCGATGTTTAACGCCCCCTGATGAATTTTCGTAATAGCTCAAACACCAATAGCGCTATCAACGTGAAATTTCGGGTACTGTCTTCTAAATCGTTGTTACGTCTTGTGTGCAAAAATGAAGCAATTTTGTCGAAACATTTCGAGTTATAGTGAATTTTGTGACGTCACTACACACGAGTTTTACACCAAAATCAGCTAAACTTTAACAGACCGTACAAATGTCATATTTTGAGTAAAACGCAATACAAAAACGTCAAACGATAGAAAATGGTAAGGGCTACAACATGGCGATCTCAGATTTGTAAGAATTTAGTTTTTTTGACCCTCAAAACTAAACAAACTTTTTTTTGGGGGGGGGGGAATTATCACATATTAAAAATTCAACAATATTAAAAAAACGGAAGATATATCAGAGAACCATATGTAGGCAACTACTATGCCAAATTTCAAACTGATATCTCTATTTGTGACTAACTTATGACATCTAAAGTATGGGTAACTCATGACGTCATCTTTTGAAATTACGTTTTTATTAACCAAATACAGACAAATAAATGCCAGCACTGTATTCCTGAGACAAAACTGGTCCAGAAACATGCCTTTTTTATTTAGATTTATCCATTTCAAATGTTGACCTTCAGTGATTTGTACTTGACCTGAACTTGACAATAACTTCACGTAAATTAAGCCAGTTGGAGAACTAACTATCACTATCGGATTATACGTTGCAAATAACCCATAAAACATGTCTTGTATGACTTTCGTAGATATTTTACGCATAGTGACCTTTTGTGACCTGACATTGACCTTGCCCTTTGCCAACAATCTCACTTTAGCTCATGCAGGATATGTATCATACCTTTGGCAGCACTTTGGGTCATCATGGTCGTAATCGAGGGCTTTTGATGGAAAGTATGGCCCATACACAAAAATACGTCGATTTTGACCTTTTACCTGACCGTGACATGACATTTGACTCAATTTGACATTTTTGAGTTTGCTTTAGATTTGCCTCATTGAAAGCTTTCGATTGCCGCTTTGCGCGTCTCTCTGCAATCATTGGTTCGGAAGATAACCATGTGGTCGTTTAACGCCCCCCCCCCCCCCCCCCCCCCCAGTCAATGGTGTTCTGCTGAGACCCCGGGCAATGCCGGGTTAACGACACTAGTGCCACCTTCTATCGTGTGGCAATGATAGGTTTCGCTGCTTTTGAACTGATGTTTAATTCATGTAAATCCACGTGTTCGAAAGAGAATCAGGCGAAATTGAAAATCAGCTCTAAAAATCATAGCATCTTTGATCAAAATCACTTCCATTATTAGTATAAGCGTCAATGAATCCCGAGATATTAGCGAAAGACAGTGACACGTGCAAGTTTGCCTTATTGCTACTCTGCAGTGACATGATTTCAGTGGCGTACCGAGTATACAGTCATTCAGGTCATGACCTGGTCCTTTGGACCCGAGGCGCCCATGCAAAGCTGGCGCCCCTCCGATCAGTGACGGCTCCACTCCAGCCAGTGGGACGCTCCCCCGGCCAGTGACGGCGCTCTTGCGGCCAGTGACCGCGCCCCCTGCCATAGACGGCGCCTTTTCGGCCCGTGAAAGACGCCGTATATTCGCCCCTCCCGGCAGCGACGGCGCCCCTCCGGCCAGTGAAGGCGCACCGCCGGCCAGTGATTGTGCCCCTTCAGCCAGTGACCATGCCCCCTCCGGCGAGTGACGGCGCCCCTCCGACCAGTGACGGCGCTCCTCCGGGCAGTGACGGCGCCCCTCCGGCCAGTGACGGCGCCCCTCCGTCCGTCCATAGGAGCCCCCTCTAACATCATGAAACGAACCTTTCTTACGTTTAAACATCATAGGTACACTGCAACAAAAAAACACGTCTTGACCACCCGTATGCTGTCAGCGCGAACGTCCCGAAACGTGCATGAAATAATCAAGCTCAGCTGCCGTTCTGAAGCTTGGAGCGGCTGCAATGGGCCGACAAAGACTGGCCGGAGGGGGCGCCGTCACTGGTCGGAGAGACACGCTGTCGCTGGCCGGAGGGGCGCTGTCACGGGCCGGAGAGGCGCCGTCTATGGTAGGGTCGCCCTCACTGGCCGGGGGCGCCGTCATTGGCCGCAAGAGTGCCGTCACTGGCCGGGGAAGCGTCCTCACTGGCCGGAGTACCGCCATCACTGGCCAAAGCGGCGTCGTGACTGATCGGAGGGGCGCCAGCTTTGCATGGGCGCCTCGGGTCCAAAGGACCAGGTCATGACCTGCATGACCTGATACTCGGTACGCCACTGGTCTGTACAGTCTGCATACTGTGCATCTGGAACGTGGCTCTACTCTACAGACTGTTTAATTGTGTGTGTCCGTGAATGTGTTGTGGGGTGAGTGATCTTTTCCCGTTGGGCTTAAGTTCTTTGTCGGCCCATTGCAGCTGCTCCAACTTCCAAGCTTCAGAATGGCAGCTGAGCTTGACTATTGCATGTACGTTTCGGGACGTTCGCGCTGACGGCATACGGGTGGTCAAGTCGTGCCTTTCAATGTACCTATGATGTTTATGCACAACCACAACGTTTCATTGTCATTGGCTAATATGGCGGGCTTCATTGACGCTTATTCTAATAATGTAAGTGATTTTAATCTAAGATGCTGTGAGTTTTGTAGCTTATTTTCAATTTCGCCAGGTTTTACTTTCGAACACGTGGATTTGCATTAATTAAACATCGGTTCAAACACAGCGAAACCATCATTACACACGATAGTAGGTGGCGCTAGTGTCGTTAATCCGGCATTGACTGGGGTCTCAGCAGAACACCATTGACTGGGGGGGGGGGGGGGGGGGCGTTAAACGCCCCCTGGTTATCTTACGAACTAATAATCCCAGCGAGACGCGTAACGCGGATTCGAAAGCTCTCAATGAGATATTCTAAAACATATTCAAAAATATCAATGTGAGGTCAAATGTCAGGTCACCGTCAGATCAAAGGTCAAAATCGATGTATCTGAGTTTATGGGCCATACTTTCCATCCAAATCCTTCGATTACGACCATTTTCACACACAGTGCTGCCAAAGGTATGATAAACATCCCACATGAGCTAAAGTGAGTCAGATCACTCTTTGTGCACCGTCTATAGGCTGGTGGGAATATTTAGCCGTTGAAGCGACTTCGATAAGTACTTTATGGAAAAAGTTATGCAATGCCCGATATTTGACCTCGCAGGCACCCTTTGACCTCCCGAGGTCAACAATTGACCTCCGCGAGACATGCTTTCAGGTTTCGAATACACTCATAGACACAAACATTTCGTATAAGTTTGAACACATCTGTACCACTCTAACCCCTTCAAAACGCCGCCGTAAACAATGCGCCCTACACTCTGGACGCGCAACCGCCGGTCCGCTTGGTAGCAGTTGATCATCAGCGCCATCTACAATATCTTCAATTGTGGTGCCCCATTAACTGGGCGAAAAGACAGACAGAGATTCTTCAAATAGTAATATAGATTTTACAAAAAAGAAGAAGATATGTTAAAAAGGTTGCTTTATTCAACCTCCCACAAACAGTAAAATCGGTCTCTGGGGCCGATTTAATATAATATCGGTTTTGGTTGGCGCCACTTGAAACATTTGTAACACCCCTGCTTAAGCATACGCGTTAAGGCCGACTTTATATAGGTAGGTACCATGCCAGCAGAGCCGGACACTAAATAGCCCGAATATACATTGACGTAACACATCCGACGGGTAAATTTACGACCCAAAATCTCTGCTGTTGTCCTGTAATTCTCATCGCAAGAATACACAGCTGATGAAACACATGGAGCCGCAACGTCCTTCACCGGAACATCTAAGAAACCAAATTCCGTGTCCGATGTAATCTCAGCACGTGGATGTTCTGGTGGTTCAGGTTTTTTTCTTAAAAAAAATCGGAGCTCTTTGTTTAGGAGAGTTAGCAAGTTTGTAGTGGCCTTAATCTTAAGCTGATGTTTTCCTCCGAACTTCGGTCAATTCGTGACGCTTGTGGTTACACGATCTGCATTGTGATATGACGACTAGCGTTTTGCTCATAAGGACTCATCAACGGTACTCACGGTAAAACCAGACGGTACACGTAAATCCGGTTGCACGCTTATTTTGCATTGGTGGGTTGGGTGACTTTATTGACGATAAGACACAACAAGACGGGTCAACAATGCATTAAGAGATTAATTTAGTAAATAATAACTGAATGATGTTCAACAGTCATTGTTTAACAGGAGGTCGATACTGTGGACTGCGGTTTTCACCACATAGACGTTCACATGTCGTCTGCCCGTGAGATGGTACAAACAAAACGGCAGTGTATTTCTTATTTAGAGTATAAAGACCAATGACCTTATAACTGGTCAGCAAGGACTCGCTATACTCCCCCCTTGTTCACACACCTTCATTCCAGCTCCAGGCGCCCGCAGAACTAATGGAATTAAACCGAGATCCGCTATAGGTTGTTGCGTAAATTTGCTACTATAGCAAAGCTAAACACGTGGCTCTAATTTTTGCAGCTCTACAGCCTCTAGAGCCAGGCGACCAGTTCGAAGCGAACAACCACGCGAGTGACCGCCGACAAAGCGATGCGTAGTAGAATCGCTCATTCGTCCCGTTTGCCATTCCATATTTTTTTTTGGGGAAAGAGATTCATTTTGATGTCTGCTATATGACGATAGCCTATTGAAATGAGAACTAGTAATTCCTAATCACTGATGCTAAAATTTGTACGGGCCACTATGTAGCTTAAAATTAGATATTGCTTTAGCCTCCGAAACGTCATTTTACCTAAGATCAGAACCTACTACACTTTCTACAGGATGTCCGGAAATTATTTTCTCCTTGCTGACGCACCTTTATTCCCTCCAGGCGCCCGCAGAACTAATGGAATTAAACCGAGAACCCAGACCAGGGCATCCAGGGGTGTCAGTTGGTCACGTGACCTACCCTGGCGACCCCACCTCGGATCTGATAAGACGTGGAGGGTCAGTTTCTGAGAGCACCCTCCCCACTCCGAGACAATGGCACTAGCCGTTTTCACGAAGGATTATTGCGCTGATCCGCTGTTCTGGAAAAAAAATCTGAAAGTTTTAAAAGTTTTGGTATAAAAGACGAAGTTGTGCCACCGGTCAACAACGAAAAGTACAAAGTTCAAGCGGCGATCCTCATATACGGTAAGTTTGAGGTTCGCCTACAAAAGAAAAACCACGCACCGTATTTTCTGTTCCTGTCCGGTGGCGGTGGGCAGCTGGATTTTGTCATGACGCAAGCGCAGCAATCTTGGGAACGTTTTTACGAACGGTCTGAAAAGTACAAAGTTGAGCAGTGTTGAACTTTTCGAGCGTACTATGGCATCATGCACGTGTTCAAATTACCGTGACATCCTTCAAGTCTACTGTGCGACGCGTGCCACATAATCAGCGTATAGCGGTTTGAGAGCACACGCGAATATTTCTCTTTTATTAAATATCCTAGTGTATTGCAAGTTTTCAACAACGCATTTTAATTTAACTTATGATAAACAAGAAATACACTGCAATATGTGCAATTCACCATATTTCAAAGCACGGGTGGAGTTTCCTATTCAAATGGTGAGGCAACTGCCCCACCAACTTTGTGTTTTGCCCCACTAACTTTTGTCATACTTGAAGGTTTCCTGACGTTAACATTGTAATTTTCGCCTCAACCATGTCAAACAGCCAGCCAATATGACATTTTGCCCCACCAACTTTTTCTGAAAAGCTCCACACATGTTTCGAAGCCGTAATGAGGTCACTATACTTTTACGCGGAATAACGGCGTTCAGCAATAACGTTGCCATGAAAATGGCGGTACAGTATAATATTTTTTCAGTTACGGATCTAGCCGATAACAATACATTTTCATTGGAGATATTAGTATATTACAACTTCGTGCAACGCATTGGAATATTTTTATATATTTAAAAGCAACTATATACTGCTATACCCCAGTCAACAATAGTACACAATCCAAAGCAAAGGTACTATGTTTTGATACGGAATCCTATGGCGTTGGAACAGCTTACATAAACTACCCAAGTATATTTTTCACCCAGTTGGTTGTTTCGTTTAGTGCAAGAGAAAATAACCAGCTGAGTAGATTTACAAGGTGGGTAGAATTTAATTTTACCCGGGTAGATTTGTTTGGTGCAAGAGTCCTCAGAATTTCTAGTTTCAGTATAGTGAGGATCTTCGCGCATTGACGCATGCATTCGCACCAGGAAATAGTTTTTGTTTTGTTTCGTTATGAGATGAACATTCTGAGGATGACGCAAGACGAAATATATGAATGCATTTTGTATACCGATTTCAAGTTTAATTAAGATATAACATGAGCAGAAGGTTACTTATTCACATACTTATATTCATCAAGCTCAAATATGCCATAGCTCGCCTACAACAGCATCAGCTTCATCAAAGGAGGTGAGTTCAGCGCCACAAACGAATCAAAACTTTGTTGTCAGCTGACTTTTACGCTGTTGCCGGATAATGACGTTGTTACCAGATTAGCGACATTTCAACTTTGGGAAAAACCGCAAGTCACAAACTTTTCCGTTCGTTCCTGTCCTGCCCGTTGTTGACCGGTGGTGGTGGGCACCGGGCTTGAGTATATTATACATCCCAAGAAATAAATTACTGATTTAGGCCATGTTATCACTATTCAATCATTAGGGAAAGATGTATTGAGCTCATAACAAGTTTATGATACAAAATTGGCCGTTTTTTTCAAGAACATATGCGTCTAGAGTTCATTCGTTCAGTTTAGTATACCATCATACTAGCCATTTTCACGAAGGATTATTGGGCTGAAAAGATTCTGAAAAGTTCTGAAATGTTTTAAAAAGTTTTGGTATCAAAGTCTTAGTATACCTATTATACATTCCAAGAAATACATTTCTGATTTAGGCGATATTATCATTATTCAATAGTTATGGAAACATGTATTGAGCTCATCACAAGTTTATGATACAAAATTGGCCGTTTTTAAAGAAAATATGCATCCATTCGTTCAGTTTAGCATACCGTCATATTAGCTACTACATCTGGCAACGTCATGGATCACAGGTCGGTCTGCGCATGCGCAGTGATGTGCCAGCATCGATTCGCCGCCGTTTCCGACCCGCGTGCCGCACGCACATGGACAAAGCCAAGACGCACAGCCCGGCCGCCGGATTGGGCTGCGGGAGGGGAGTCTATTGCGCTCAATAGCGTCACACGCCACATAATCTTTCTGAATAATTCCGAAGTTTTGAAAAGTTTCAGTTTGTGGAGATCTGGCATCACAACTGACTTATCAATACTTATCTTGCTAATTACCACCAAACCGTAATTTTGTCAACATATTATATTCTTACATATTACAAAATTCTGAGGGATAATGCTAGCCAAAAATCCCATGTACAAGTTGTGTAATTAAGGAATGGATCGTCGAAACTTTTATAAACATTTTAAAAAGTTTAAAAAGTTTCGTACAATAATCCTTCGTGAAAACGGCTACTATATGATGAAGTTGAACTCTTTGTCGAAACGCCACCGCGCGGTCTCGATGGTTCACGTCGGAATGCCTCAAGCCGACGTCGCTACACACGCCAGAGCATCCATCAGAATCATTTAAGTTTAGATGGCTCGTGAGCGCATGTGGAGAAATCGTCGGAAACCAGGAAGGTCACAGGGGAAAGACAGTGCCGAACCGAGTGGCCAAAATCGGCTTGGTCAAAGTCGTCCTGAAAAGACACCAGATTTAAAAGGAGATAATCACCTTTTCCACAAAAATGGGGTTAGCACCTAAAATCGATAGACGAGACCAACATATATTGTAAATTCATTACATTTTGCATATAACAATTCCTACCGATAGATATTTCAAGTCATAGTTGATAAGCGTTCCTCGCTTATAATCAGCAAGTACTCGGTAACGAATTCAGGACATTTGCCTCCCTACGCATTGTTTTTATCATGAAGGTATGCAATATGTTGCCTGCACTCTATCTTTTGGGAATATGTGCCACACTTTTATGAACAATCAACAATCATTTGCAAAAAGTGCATTGAAATCGTCAGTTTAACAGTGGCCTTACTTACTTATTTACTTACTTACTTGTTCTACCTAACTTATTTAGTGTCGGCGATTTGTTTATAAGTGCCCATTCAACAACGTTGAATATATTTATGCAAAAGCGTCAGTTGTTGTTGTTGCGTTGCGCTTTCCAATAGTGGAGGGAAAATACCAATAATTAATTTTCCCAAACTTCCAACTTCGAAATAGTGAATAATTGTATTTAATTCTTAAATTTAGATCGCATCATTTTAATACCATAACGGTAGCCAAAGACATTGTTGCTAACAAAATAAAAAGGTGATTATCTCCCTTTAAAGGGAAATAATGAGCTTTCCATTTTTTTTAGGAACAGTTTCTTAGGCTACGGTTATGGTATCAAAATTATGTAATCTAAATTTAAGAAATAAATAAAATTATTCCATAATTCGAAGTTGGAAGTTTGAACAAATTAAAAAGCAAGTACTAAAACTTCTTTCGGAATTCATGATTGGTGTTTTTCCTTCACTATTGGAAGCGCGACACATCTGGCGTTTTTTTCTCTTTTCATCGTTGGACAATGCCCCTGAAACAAATCGCAGCCACTAACTAGGCCGTTGTTGGGTGCATACTGCATAAGTTAACGGCTAATTTGGACACCTTTGTATTAAATGTTTGTTGATTGTTAAGGATGGTAAGGCACATAATCATAATAGACAGAGTGCAAGACATACTTTCCATACCATTTCGTCAAAAAGCAATATCGTTTTTTTGTTGTTGTGGGAACCGAATTTGAAGTTTATATGTATTCCTTTCTTCCAATGATAGAAGACAAAACAGCGCACCTGATGCAATTCAAGCAGCCCCGGTGACACTCGCACTCCGCTGGGGGGGGGGGGGGGGGGGGGGGGGGAGGGGGCAGAATCTTCCCCCTCCAGGATTTTATCTATAACTTGACAACTATGATATATATCAACGTTAAACTTTCAGTACCTTATGCTGCATCGATTCTACGTCTTCTCACTAAATTGCAATGAAATTTATGTGGTCTTTTGGGAGATAATGACGTTTTAATGACACCATGTCATGCCATTTTTGATGGAAAACGATAAATGTTAGAACAATCGTAGGAAATAGAGTTTTGAAGCAAATTGCAAATAAAAAACGTCAATAGAAAGGAAATTACATTCTCTTTAAAACGCCCTTCTCGGAACTGCGAAATTTTGTGTTTTTGACCCCTAAAAAAGGGAAAAGTATATTTCTTAAGGCCCAAATCCACGGAGAAAACAAAATGGGGGTACCTTTTTGCCAAAAAAAGATGTCCCCCGCGGAGAGAGGCTGGATCCGCCAGTGATCTTTGCGGTGGCTTTTCACCAGACATGTCAAATTAAATTAAAACAACGACGGTTAAAAGGGTATGACAGTCGCCTAAGCCGAACATAGTCCGCACAATGTCGATGCATGGAAGATGAGTTAAACACTTCAGTCGCGACTAGACAATACTAGTGCTAACCCGTCCGGTCGGCTGGGCGATTACAGTTCAAGTGATGGTGCAAACCAGTGATAGGCAATTAAGGATTGATAACCCGTACAACGACAGGTACCTAAAATACGTTTTTGTACCCGTCATACACCCGAGGTACCCGTCAAAAACCTACGGTGCCCGACATACACCCGTAGTGCCCGTTGTGCCCCTGTGGAACACGTGATAACCCCGTTATAGCCGGCACTCACCCATTATACCCGTCGTACACCTATGGCACCCGTTATACACGCGTTAAACCCGTGAAAACTTCACCCCGGCTTAGCGTATATGTTCATTGATATATGCCGTACCGTATGTCGAAGACCTTCGTTTCGCAGTAATTCCGTGGTTGCTTCTCATTGGTTGTGACACTGTAGTATCCGTGGTCGGATCTGATTGGCTTTCGACTGGAGTGAAGCTATGTAAAATCCGTATCCCTGAACTGTTTTTTTACGGCAAAATATTTCTTAACACCTCCTTCTATGTTAGTTACAGCACAAACCTTCGCCCAAAACTGCACAACCTACAACTGTCTAAAACTATCGCATCAAATACGTCGGAAATGACGAATTACCACTCGGATGTATCAGTAAACTCGTTTGAAAACCTTAACATCACGTGCATCACGTGCTTATATCAATGTGGTACTGCAATATAAAATTACTGAGGTATGGCTCTGGGCATACATACATATTGTATAGGGTACTCCGTTTTTCAAAGTAACCTAAATTGACCTTGACCTTGCAACAAATTTCCTCGGAGGTGCGGTTTGTCGGAACGGCGAGACACACTAAATTGTTGGTTTTGGTCGAACCGGTTGATAAATAAATATTTTAAAGGGTACACCGTTTTTCAAAATGACCTAAAGTGACTTTGACTTTGACATATGACCTTGCAACCAAATTCCTCGGAAGTGCGGTTTGCCAGCACGATGAGCCACACTATGGTGTTGGTTTTCTCGAATCGATTTATAAATAAGGATTTTAGAGGGTTCACCGTTTTTCAAAATGACCTAAAGTGACCTTGACCTATGACCTTGACATCAAATTCCTCGGAGGTGTGGTTTATCGGCACGGCGAGACACACTATGGTTTTGGTTTTTATCGAATCGGTTGAGAAATGCAGATTTTAGAGGGTACACCGTTTCGTGTACTTTGATGACACCTGGAGGTCAAAACTAGGCCAGCTATCGAAAAACCAATAGCATATTCGTAAATGTCTCGGCGAGATTAACCCACATACTGATTTTGATCCAAATCGGAACTCATCGCTGAATTCGTATACGAATACGTCGCTAACTTGACGGACATCAATGTGCGCTTGATAGTTCAGATTACGGTCCATGTGTAGGCCTAAGTTCTTAACAGTGGGTGACTCGGTGACATCTGCCCCGTTAAATCGAAGTGTGACTGTAGGGAAGCTCTTCACCATAGCGGGAGTCCCAAACACAATCATCGTGAGTTTTAGCGGCAGTGATTTTTATGGCATTGTAGCAAGACTATTGGAAGACAGATTCGAGCGTCTCCTCCATGAGATAAATGATGGTCGGCAAATTGTCTTTTTCCCCGTAATAAGAATATGTGAGTCGTTCGCGAACTGCACTATCGTTACGCCGTCCGGAACATGCAAACTCAGGTCGTTTGCAAAGAGCATAAACAGCACGCAGCTCCCTCCCTGGAACACGCCCAAGTTGTTCTCCCGAGGCCGGCACAGGATCGGGTTGCTGTCGGCTCCTCGCACTCGCACCTGCTGTGTGGTTGGCCAGGTAGTCGGCAAACCAAGCCGTGCCCACGTCTACGCCATAAAGCTGGAGCTTTTCCAAGAGCTTTTGGTGAGGGATGACGTCAAAGCATTTTGAGTTGTCGAGCATCACTAAAACATACATTTCACTGCGGTCCATGGCTTGCAACACTCGGTCGGTGGCAACACTGAGCGCCGTCTCTGTGAAATGTTGTATTGTATTGTATTTGACGTTGGACCCCATCCACGCCGAAGCGGGCTATTCCGGAGCCACATACAAGCATGGACAACACGAATGATACACTCATCCTAATATAAAATGAAGACAGTTTCACTACAGCACATACTCCCATACAGCACATACTTCAATACTCTCACATACACATTACATCACATACACTGCAATGCTCTCACACGCACATTACGTTATATACATCAGGCTACTCTGGTTGAGGCATGTTCTGTATCGCTCTTTTGAATGCGGGCATGGCTGAGTGACGTGTCGCTAAAGGCAGCTCATTGTAATTTTGCACAACATGATATAGAAATCGGCGCTTGCCAGCCTCTGTCCTCACGCGTGGAAGGGCCAGGTCAGAGTTCTGTCGCGTAGAGCGGGAGCGGAGATCAGAATTGACATGAAGCTGGGAAGCAAGAGCCTGTGGTTCCCCGGTGTTTCAAATTTTGTGTAGTAGATTTAGGGAGTGCTGTCTGTATAGCTGCTGGGCAGTGGGCCAGCCAAGCTCAGCTCGCACGTCAGAGATGTGATCAAATTTACGTTTGCCAGATGACACGAAGGGCAAAATTTAGAATTTTGTCAAGGCGTTGTATGTTCCTCTGCGAGCCATTGCCAAATACTGCTAAACAGTACCGAACGTGTGAAACGACCAAGGCATTTACAAGAAGTGGCAACAGCTCGCGGGGGATGCTGTGCCGCACGTGCGATAGCCCAATGAGGATACCACTACATTTTTTTACCAGGGAAGACACGTGTGAGTCCCATGTGAAGTGCTTATCAAACAGAACACCTACATTTTTGACGTATGGGCTCTCTTGTACTATGTCTTCGCGGAACTGAACAGCAACAGGGTAAAGGTCGCGACAATTTTGGCGGGATCCGAACGCTATTAATTCGGTCTTGCTTGTATTTACTTTGAGACCATGAGAGTGAAACCAGGTATCAAGTGCACTCAGGGTGTCCTCCAATTTACTGACCAGATCATTGAGTTGGTGTTTTTTGCCGGATAACAAAATTTGAGTGTCATCAGCGTACTGGACCACATGAGCATCCCCCGCGAACAGGCACATATCGTTAGCGAATATTTGAAAAAGTAAAGGCCCAAGAGACGAGCCTTGAAAAACTCCGATAGAGTTGGGGAGAGGCCTGGAGAAATGAAGGTTCCCACTCCCATCAGCCGTACAGACAGACTGAGTGTGACCGCAGAGGTATGATGTAAACCAGGTGGGATCGATGTTATATGTACGTAGTTTAGAGAGGAGCATAGAATGGTCGATGAAATCGAAGCACTTGGATAAATCGAGGAGACAGAGAAGGGTGAGTTCCTGGTGGTCAATAGCCGAGAGGATGTGATCAGAAACAGTCAGAAGGGCGGTCTCAGTAGAGAGCAGGGAGCGGAACCCGTGCTGGGATGAGGAGAACAGGTGGTTATCCGACATGTATGAGTAAAGCTGACGTTGCACAATACGCTCAATGAGCTTTGGGAAGGCAGATACAATGGAGATAGGGCGAAAATTGGAAGCTTCGGACTGGCTGCCGGCTTTGTGTATTGGATGAATAATGGAATGTTTCCAGGGCGCTGGGTATTCGCCGGAAGATAGGCTAGTATTGATGATATGGAGTAAAACGGAGCCGATAGCAGCAAAGCAAAGCTTTATTACCTGAATAGAGATGCCGTCAGCACCACAGGCCCCTGCATTTTTCATTGCGTTGAGGAAGGACCGGAGAGCGGACAGAGAGATAGGCTGTAGTTTGAAGGCACATGTGCCGACACGAGGTAGACGGACAGGGAGAGAGGGGGGCTCACCCCTGGCCCGGACCTCACTCGCAACCCGGGGACCAACGCCCACAAAGTACTGGTTTAGCTCGTCAGGGGTGGCCTCTGGCACGATGCGGTCGGCAGACTTCTTGCCCGCGATGATTTGACGTACATTCCGAAATATGGTGGTAGGACCCAGCTCACGCACTCTCCTGGCGATGTCCTGCCTTGTGTCGTGACGAATGGCAGAACGGACCTGTTTGTTAAGCGCAATGAACTCAGGGGTCCTACCACTATGGACAAGAAGTCTGCGACGCTGTGCCATCAGGTTGCGAGTGGTGTCAGATACAGGGGGAGCGGAAGGGTTACGAATTTTGATACGTTTTAGAGGTGCGTGATGGTCGAGGATGGGGAGGAGACAATTTATGAATGCAGACCACTGGTCTGACACTTCCACGCGTGAGAACACTCCACTCCAGTCAGTGGATCTGAGAGCAGCGTGAAAAGCCGATATATTAATGCGATGTAGGCGCCTAGATGAGACGAAAATCGGCTTACGGCGAGGCTTGGGGATGGACAATTTAGCTTGGATGATACAGTGATCACTATAGGGACATGGGCAGACAGATACGTCACTCAAAAAGTTTCCCGTATTGGACACAAACACATCAAGTAGAGATCCAGACTCGTATGTGGGACTAGTCACGAGCTGGTGCAGGGCCAGGCTGTCTAGGAACTGATTAAATCTCGATTTACATAGATCGTTGTCGGACGCTAGAAGGTTGCAGTTAAGGTCGCCAGTTATTACAATATTGTCAGTGGACGAAAGAAACACGCGTTGCACTTGAGTTTCAAGAAAATCGAGGTCGGCTGATATGGCGGCTACGGTGTGTCGAGGAGGTCTATATACGCAACCTAGGTTAAAACGACGACCGTGCGAGTTACTGACTTGTAACCAAAACGTTTCTATTTTGCCGTCGTTTTTGGCACCTACAACTGATTTAAGTGGTTTTACTTTCACATTGTTTTTTATCAGTACAGCTATTCCCCCGTAACCACTACCGCCTGGACGGTCGGCACGGTGCAGAGAAAACCCCGGGAACGTGACGAAGCGTGATCAAGTTTCGGGGCGAAGCCATGTTTCTGTGAGCACAGCAATATCACAATTTAATAATTCTAAATCATGACGGAGGTCTAAAATCTTAGGTTTTAGGCTTAAAATGTTCAACGCCATGATGGATAAGGCCCCGCGTCCAATCGTATCAGAGCCATGAGGTTGGCGTGTCACTTCAGTTGCGTTGTGCGCCTGTGCAACCGGATGCTGGCCGGCATCCGGTTGCACAGGCGTTGTGCAACCGGATGCCTGTTGTTTCCTTTAGCCATGCGGTCAACAAGCGGTGGCTGTCCAGGTAGTCGCTGAACTGCTCTGCACTACGCGCTCCACAAGTGACAAGCTGCATAATGCCAGGCAGGATAGAGATCCGCAATTCAAAACCTTTTCAGGATTGTGAAAGGCGAGCTCGAAAAGATTAAATCAGCCAGCCCCGCTTATTCCAAAATCGGGTCAGTTTGGTCATACAGCCTTAGTCATCCAGCCTTGGTCATACAGCCTTAGTCATCCAGCCTTGGTCATACAGCCTCAGTACAGTCCATTGACATATATATGTAGGTTACAGGCCGACAAATATCGCCTTTCCGCCATAGCAAAAGCATTGCCGCGCTAACTCCATCCCTTCTCCGCTGCGGCGCTAGTGTCGCCTAGCGGAAACGGCTGTCCGGCGAAGTAGTGCGTCTATACCTATATATGTCCACGGTACAGTCATACAGCTTCAGAATCAGTGACGTGTCATCTGCCTAACCTGTTGTTATAGTAACCTTGGAATCAGCGACCTTCAGTGCGTGTGCCGGACGTGCTGCTGGTTGATTTTCCCTTCGATATGGGCATGCCAAGCAGTGGCGGATCTAGGTTTCGAGATGGGGGGAGGGGGAAGGAAATTTCGCTCCGTTTCGTCAACGAAAAGTTGTTGACGGCGGGGGGGGGGGGGGGGGGGGGGGGGGGTGTCGGGTCGTTCAGTCAGCGCAGAGTAGTCGTTGAGCGGGGAGGAGGAGGGGGGGTGGCGTCGGATTGTCAGCGGGAAAGGTCTTTGAGCGGGGCCGCAGGGCCTATTTTAAGGGGGAAAAACAAAATCACAAATCCGAGATAGCCATTTGGAAGAGAATGCCATTTACTTTCTTTGACGTTTGTATTTGCAATTTGCTTTGAAACTCTATTTTTTACGATTTTTTAAACATTTATTTTTCCACCAAAAATGGCATGACATGACATCATTAAAAGGTCATTATCTCCCAAAATACTGTATTAATTTTATTGAAATTTGGTGAGAAAACATAGACTTGATGCAGGATAAGGTAATACAAGTTTCACGTTGCTATCTATCAAAGTTTTAAAGTTCAATTGAGAAAATCCGGGAGGGGGCAGATTCTGCCCACCCCAGCGGGGCGCGTGTCACCGGGGCTGCTTGAATTGCATCAGGTGCGCTGTTTTGTTTATCATTGAAAGCAAGGGATACATAAAAACTTCAAATTCAATTACTTGAGAGCAAAAGAAAAAACTTCCGTTTTCATGAAGTTTTCTCCTAAAATCATTGTTTTCACGTTTAGTGCAGGGAACGCGCAGGGGGGAGGGGGCATACTTGTTTGCATCCCCCAGAATCCTTTGGGGAGGGGGCATTTGCCCCTGATGTCCTCCCCCTGGATCCGCCAGTGGGGGCGGATACCCCCACTCCCTTTGTTTTTTTTTGGAAATAGCGGAAAACGACGCCATTTTTCTCCGCCATTTTTGGTACAACTGCTTGCCTATCAATTGCCCAAATCCTGTTAATTTGTTTACCTCGGGTCTCCTCAGGTCACGTCACAAGTCAAGTCTAGTGATCCCACCTCCAAAAAATATAAGGTGGTGCCGCAGCCACATTGTTTGACCGATCAGTTAGATACTCACAGGATTTAATCAGGTCATAAACACCTACAATTCTGCTATTTCGGATGATTTTACATCGGTGACCTAAGGTGAAGTCTATATTGTGACCTCCCAATTATAAGTCATTGGGGAAACATGAAAATGCATATAAATCCACAGGAAATGGCTAAATTTGCCCAATTTACACCAGAGTCCCGCATCTTTTGGAAAATAAAAAGATCCAGTGGCGGATCTACGGTTGGGCAAAATGGGCAATTGCTCCCCCCCAATCGCCTGAAATTGGCGCAAGATTGACACATTTCCTGATATAGAAGAAAATTTAGGCAATTTTTACTAAGGAAAGTTAGCTTTAAATAAGCTATCAATGCATAAGCAAGCCAAATCCGATGCGTTTCAGAATTGTGTGAGACTTTTTTAATTCCCCTCAAACCACCCGTTCTGGAACCGCCAATGCAAAGATCCATGTGGTATTTTTATCCTGTGACCTCCACGAGGTAAAATCTATTCACCCTGAGGTTATTCGTCATTTTTCTTCCATGACTTTTTTTTACCGAACCAGTAAGGAGCCGTAGATGGCGATGCACGAGCGAACGCGAAGGAAATGTATGGTAATTTCAACTCGATCAGGGAAGTAGTTTCTGAGATACAAATATGTGTTGCACACGTGCGCACGTGCAGAAGCACCCACCCTGACTTGTGGAAAGTGGCGGCTGAGATCCCTAATCACACCAAATTTGTCACAATCGGCTCGGCAGTTGCCCCCCACCCACTCCAAATTGTGTGGCGACGTTCTGATCAACAACCCACGACTCCCCCCACTCTGCCGCTAATGAGCATTTGTTCAAAGGATATTGCAATTCAAGATATTCCGGAAATAATTTAAAGATACTTATTTTGGCTGGGGAAATACTAAAACTTAGGGAATATCATGACATTTGCATTGATTTGTATAATTTATCACCAGGTAAGCATATTTTATTTTAATTGAATACCTATCAAGCGAAAAATCGCATGGAAATACTGAAATCAGGGTGGGCAACATTTCTTGACTGGGGGAGGGGGGGGGAGAAAAACGGCTCACTGGAGGGGGTGGGCCCCCAGTTAACATGTTAAAATAGGCCCTGAGCGCGGGGGGGGGGGGGGGGGGGGGGGGGGGGGGGGGGGGGGGGGGGGGAGGGGGGAGGAGGGGAGGGGGAGGGGAGGGGAGGGGTCGTCAGCACGCAAGTTTCGTTGAGGCGGGGGAGGGGGTAAATCTCGCTTTCCCGGAAACAAAAATCACAACCTCCCGGAGCGGTTGTGGGGCATATGCATTTGCCTACCGATTTGTTGTTGGGGGGGGGGGGGGGGGAGGGGCAATTGGGGCATTCCAGAGCAGATTGACCAAAACAGTCTCTAAATAACACACTACATCTCATATTTCGATAAAACTACGTGTCTGGGGTTATCTGGGCTGTTGATTTACACTGTGAACTTTCCAGCCTCGTCCGTCAAATGGTTTTCGAGTTACAGCCTCGGGCAACTTTGTAATGTCATTTCAGCGGACAATATCTCCCATCTAAACCAGTAAAACGGCTTAATCTGCGGTAACCGAGTGGTATCTGTTGCTTCCCTGGGACAAACTGCGTACAAAATAAGTTGTATTACATTTGTCATGATCTCCTTTCTCGAATCCGCCAAAAGGGAGCACGTCCTGAGCGCTGCATGCTTCATCGTATAAATTAATGCTTAGAGAAATCAAGGATTTTTTTTTATCAAGAATAATTTTGGTTAATTTCGACATTTTAATGTGCCACGCGTTGTGGCACCACCTCCATCAGAACGCACCATACAAAAATAAAAATTGATTTGATGGTCCTATCCAATGGTGAAAACCCTATCTCAATCGGAGCAGTGGTTGTAAAGTTATTAGCTTCCGAAAAGTGTATGTACGGCCGGTTCGGGCCGGTTCGGGCCGGTTCGGGCCGGGTCAAATGTAAATTTGTCTAGTAGGTTGACGGGAAACCTCACGGGCGCTTCGCGCCCGCTCGGTAATCATGCGAGTCATATACAGTATACACCTATATACCAGTAAAACGCCTTTTTGGGCGATGACCGAGCGGGCGCGCTCTGGTAAAGGTAAAACAGGTTTGCAATATGAAACGGTAAGGGAACACACGTGGCAGTAACACATAGTCCTTTTAGTCCTTTTAATCCTCCAGGAAAATTGCCAGGCCTCAATGCATGTCAACATAAAAATTAAGTTGCATTAAATTGTTAATGATCTCCTTTCTCGAATCCGTCAAAAGGGAGTACGTCCTGAGCGCTGCAGGCTTCATCGTATAAATTAATGCTTAGATTAATAAAGCCATTTTTGATCACGAATGACGTTTGTTCATTTCGACGTTTGCGTGTGCCAACTGCCACGCGCTGTGGTACCACCCATCAGAACGCACCATACCATTTTTTTTTTTGATGGACCTATCCAATGGTGAAAACTCGATCTCAATCGGAGCAGTGGTTGCAAAGTTATTAGCTTCCGAAAAGCGTCTGTTCTGCCGGTTCGGGCCGGTTCGGGCCGGGTCAAATGCAAATTTGTCTAGTAAGTTGAATCGTTGATGAGAAACCCCCACGGGGCGCGAAGCGTCCGCTTGGTAATCACCAGAATCATCAGGAACAATATATTATTATATTAGCCATTTTCACGAAGGATTTTGCGTTTGGGGTGTTTGGGGCGTTTGGGGGCGATTGGGGCGATTGGGGCGATTAGGGCGTTTGGGGTAAATGGGTCTATAGCTGGTAAGAACACGGCTTTTCCCGGTTATTTTTGGTATCAATCGCAACTGTATGAATGAATGCATTTTTCTGGAAATTCCATTTTAATGATAACACCACCCACCAAACGTTTACTAAAAATTAACAACTTCTTCTTAAACTAGCTCTGGTGATGCCAGATGGCTGTGGTAGTTTGGGGCGTTTGGTGAGACTCCATCTTGCTCGAATCCCGGAAGTGCGGGGTTCGGGAAATGGTCATATTTTGCAACGACATGGTTTTCAGGAATACATTTCTAATTTCAATGAAAACTAGATGAATTAGTCCATTCATATTTTCAGTCATATTCACTTTTGATAGCAAGGATTAATGATAATTAGCGGTTTCGTTTTGATCATTTGTTGTAAGATGACGGAATGCTGGCTCCGGCTTTGCGCTGGCTCCGCGTAGGCGCCGCCGACCGTTCACCATGGCGACCACGTGGCTCCGGCGCCAGCCGGCCCGTCACCATGGCGACGGGCCAGCCGGTCGTCTGACGTCACGTTGCGCATGTGCAGAGCCGTGGTCTGCGCCCAGCCATGCCGTCCATTCGATCTAGAGCAGCCATTCTTGAGTTTTCAGTACCAGTGGCTGCAGAAAGCTCGCATGTTTCATGGGTTTATAAATGCTTTTTCTGAGTTTCTTTCAGCGTTTAATGAGATTCATTAATTAATCAACTAATCAAATCAAGAACATTTGGTGTGATTCGTTGCTTAAATAGATGAGTAAGGATTGTTCCGGTTTTCGGAAACCAACGAAGTTACCGCTCTGAATTGGACCATCTCAGCGGGACGGAGCGACGATGAATTAAGGCCTGTATATGCTTTTGACATTTTATTGCATTTTACATCATAATATTATATTTCTTTGTCATTAATATCTTCAATTTTGCCCTAACTAAGTGTCAGTTGCGTATTTTATTTAATCAAAGCTGATTATCTAGTATACTTTTTAGCCTCTTTTGGGGCGTTTTCAGTATATTTTGTAGAAGGAACTAACGCAACCCAAAATTGCCAGATTTGCTCAATAATTTGAATATGAAAAAAACGGGAAATATGGAATTGTAAGAACATATACTTATACATTAATTCATAAAATTGCGATTGATACCAAAAATCACCGGGAAAAGCCGTGTTCTTACGAGCTATATACCCATTTACCCCAAACGCCCCAATCGCCCCAAACTTCCCAAACGCTCCAATCGCCCGAAACGCAAAATCCTTCGTGAAAACGGCTATTATTAGCCGTTTTCACGAATGATTTTATGTTTGGCGCAATTGGGGCGTTTGGAGCGATTGGGGCGATTAGGGCGTTTGGGGTAAATGGGTGTATAGCTTGTAAGAACACGGTTTTTCCCGGTGATTTTTGGTATCAATCACAATTTTATGAATTAATGCATAAGTATATGCTCTTACAATGCAATATATACCGTTAGTTTGCTTTGCATATTCAAATTCATAAGCAAATCTGGCAATTTTGGGTTGTGTTAGTTCTTTCTACAAAACATACCGCAAACGCCCTAAAAAGAGACTAAAAGTATACTAGTATACTAGCTTTAAATAAATAAAATACGCAATTGACAGTTAGTTAGGGCAAAATTGAAGATATTAATGACAAAGAAATATAATATTATGATGAAAAATGCAATCAAATGTCAAAAGCATAGACATACCTTAATTCAACGTCGCTCCGTCCCGCTGAGATGGTCCAATTTAGAGCGGTAACTTCGTTGGTTTCCGAAAACCGGAACAATCCTTACGAATTTCGAATCACCCCAAATTATTTTTATTTGATTCATTGATTAATTGATGAATCTCACAAAAAGCTGAAAAGACCTCAGAAAAAGCACTTATAAACCCATGAAACATGAGGGCTTTCTGCAGCCACTGGTACTGAAAACTAAAAAATGGCTGCTCCAGATCGAGCGGACGCCATTGCTGGGCGCAGACCAAGGCTCTGCGCATGCGCAACGTGACGTCAGACGACTGGCCGGCGCCGGAGCCACTCCGACCGGCTGGTCGCCATGGTGACCAGCCTGCCGGCGCCGGAGCCACGTATGCAACGTGACGTCAGGCGACCCGCCGGCCCGTCGCCATGGTAACCGGGCGGCGGCGCCTGCCTGCGCAGAGCCAGCGTAGAGCCGGAGCCAGCATTCCCGTCATCTTGTAACACATGATCAAAACGAAATCGCTAATTATCATCAATCCTTGCTTTCAAAAGTGAATATGACTGAAAATATGAATGGACATCTAGTTTTCATTGAAATAAGCTTGAAATAAGAATAAGCGGAAATAAGCTTCATTGAAATATTATTCCTGAAAACCATGTCGTTGCAAAATATGACCATTTCCCGAACGTCGGGATTCGAGCAAGATGGAGTCGCACCAAACGCCCCAAACCGCCACAGCCATCACCAGAGCTAGTTTAAGATGAAATTGTTTATTTTAAGTAAACTATGGTGTTATCATGAAATTGGAATTTCCAGACAAATGCATTAATTCATAAAGTTGCAATTGATACCAAAATTCACCGGTAAAAGCCGCGTTCCTACGAGCTATAGACCCAATCACCCCAAACGCCCCAAACGCCCCAATCGCCCCAAACGCCCCAAACGCCCCAATCGCCCCAAACGTAAAATCCTTCGTGAAAACGGCTATTATGATGTAATAATTTTTGGAAATTCGGAAATTTGTCTATTTCAACACGTGATCTCAGGTCAAATCACGTGATTTTATAATGTGGTCTTTGAAAATTTGGATTTTTTTGTCCATGCCAGAATGGACATCGATACCTTCGATGTTTAAAAAATTGTGAGTTTTTTTCTAAATATAATATTTATATTTTTGTATTTGGAAAAATCATGGGTCATCAGCACGTCTTTGGTAATAACTTAAATAATAATAATAACGTAAATAATAACTAGAGCAAAAGCAAACACACATTCAATTGTGCGAAATAAAACGAAAAATGTCAACAAATTATCTATTGTATAATCAAGCCAGGTCATTTGGGAAATCAACCTCAGGGGACGTGACCTTGAGGTCATGGAGTGACCTGTACTGGATGGAGACATTAGCAATGCAACTAAGAACTTAACAGCAGTAATACTAGAAGCTGCATCCCAAGCAATCCCAACAAAGACTATACATTTCCAACCTAAAGACAAACCATGGATCACTAGTTACTTGAAACACAACATGAATAAGAGAGACAGACTGTTCAGACTTGCACACACACGACAGACCTCTGAGGACTGGGACCAATGGCGACGACAGAGGAACTATGTTTCATTATTAAATAGACGGCAACGCGGCCAACAGATCCCGACTACAGCTAATACACTTGTAGACCAGAAGCATGATCCTTTCAAATATCACAAGACACTTAAGACTCTTATAGGACGTAAGAAAGGACTAATTATTCCACCTCTAGACACCACGGACGGAGACACTATTACTGACGAACAACAAAAAGCCAACTTACTTAATGACAACTTTGTCTCACAGACACAACTAGGAGAAACACCTTCACTACCAGACATAGACATACACACGGACGTGAGGCCGGTACCCGCTCTGAGTCAGATAACAGTTGAAGAGCAAGAGGTGCTTAAACTTTTTAATTCACTAGACGTGCACAAATCAACTGGTCCAGACCAACTTCTTGCCAAGATACTAAAAATGTGCGCTCTTCTCATATATGAACCACTGACAAAACTATTTAGCAAGTCACTAAATACTGCAACATTTCTGAGCACTTGGAAGGTTGCCAACATTACTCCTATTTTCAAAAACAAGGACTCTGCCTCCAGCCCCCTCAACTATCGTCCAATTAGCCTGCTCTCTTGCCCATCGAAAATTTTAGAAAGAATTGTCTTCAATCGCATTTACGAACACCGTACGACTAATCACCTCTTGTCGGACAAGCAGAACGGGTACCGGCCCATCATATCACTCAACTTCAACACTCACACATGACACA
The DNA here is from genome assembly GCA_036785665.1 of Chirona hameri. NCBI lineage: Eukaryota > Metazoa > Arthropoda > Thecostraca > Balanomorpha > Balanidae > Chirona > Chirona hameri. The sequence goes on from JAXIVJ010009874.1 coordinate 43,455, forward strand.
CAAGCTGTACAAATCACTAGACCAGGGACATGACTTTACAGCCATATACCTCGACATCACTAAATACTTCGATAAAATCTGGCACGCAGGACTACTATATAAATGTCAAACTGACTTTTACATTATTGACAAAGTATGTGACTGACTTAAATTATACTTGACAAACAGGCGACACAGGGTTAGGCTGGGAAACACGTACTCAACTTTACAAACAATAGACGCTGGCTGCCCACAGGGATCCATTATGGCCCCTTACTAGCAATTCTCTACCTTGACGGACTAGCTAACAAAACCGAAAACACAGCTTTATTCTATGCTGACGACATATCACTTTACTCATCACACTCAACGATAAACGTAGATAATGTTCAGGAATCCCTCCAAAGCGACCTAAACATAATTGAAAACTACGGCAGTCAATGGGCCATAACTTTCAGTCCTGCGGAAACTATCTGCCAGACTTTCAGCAACAATTCCCAACACCCCTCACCGACACTAACTTCTGCTGGACAAACAATCCCGACGACAGACTCACACAAACACTTAGGACTCACTCTGTCAACAGACCTCCGATTCCACAACCACGTTAACGAAATAATTCGCAAATTCAACATTGCGCTTAGCCCTCTCTACACAGTTACCTCCAAACTACCACGCCCACTATTATAAAACATATACACGACGTACATACGACCTTATTTCGACTACTGTGACGCCATTTCCGATGGGCATCTCACAGCTTACGACGAACGCAGACTAGAGACACTGCAAAACCGCGCTGCTAGACTTGTTACTGGGACATATTTGAGAACTTCCACTGACAAACTTAGACTCGAGCTTGGTTGGGACCGACTAACAACTAGACGATAAATGCATCGACTAACGCTCTTCTGACAACTATCCAGATGTACGTTCGTTCCAGACTAATATCAAACAAACTTTTCCCCAACCACGACACACCGACACAGTTAGAACACTCAGAAATTCGAACACTTTGACGCTTCCTTATAATAGAACTTCACGATTTCAAAAATCGTTCATATCCGACACTACTCGTAAATGGAACAAATTACCACCACATGTACGGTCCCAACAATCATCGCGAACCTTCAAAAAAAGATATCACAGCTTTGTTGGGAGCAAGGCATCCACCTAATTATTACACTCTCGGCTCCAAACGTGGTAACATAATACACACTCATAATACACACTAGGAAATTCAGATATAAATGCACACCTGTTCTAAATACAAAAATCCCCACACCCACACTGCCAATGCGGACACAGAACAGAAACCACATTGCACTTCAGGTTACACTGCCTACTTTACGCTCCACTCAGACAAAGTCTCTTTCAAAACATCTCCACAGAACTAAACACCGACTTCACTCACTTCACTCACTGAGGAAGGCGCCACAATGAGCGCTGAAATATTTGTTTTTACACCTTAATACTCTTGAAAACTTCGAAAAATATAAAACTAACGCTCTTCTGACCTTCACTACCACCACCAAACAATACGACACACTTATGCATGGGACAAACATCACCACTTCAAGTTCCCAGAGAGTAGCACATCTTTTCCAAAAATATATTTCCGACACAAAACGTTACCGTTCAAATTAGCAGAGGAGCTCGGCACGCGCGGGGGGTGAAGCTGTTGCTGCGATCATTGACTAAACAATGCACATGATGGTCAGGTGTAGAAATTCAAAATGTCGCGCGGGGGATGGTGCCTCGTTATAGGCCAAGTGTGGCTTTGCACCATCTCCCCACTACCCACTGTTGTTATTGTTTGGCTTCCAATAAATGTTTGTTGTTGTTGTTGTTGTTGACCTGCGGAGATCATGTATCATTGATGCATCATTGAATGCAGCTCGACGGGATAGATATAATGCCGTTGAGTTAAGCTCTCTAGCACAATCATTATGTGCAAAGTTATTACCAAAGACCATGATTAAAAAAAAAGATATATATAGGAAAAACCTCTCTCCAATTTCTTGCCATCGAAGGTCAATATATCGAAGTCGATTCTGGCAAGAAACAAATTCCTAATTGTAAATGGCCACATGATACAATCACGTGATCTGTAGCCTATTTCACAAAGCAAAAAAGTTTGTAATTACAAAGAATTTCTTTGTGATTACAAATCATTTTTACACATGTTTGTAGTTTGGATTTCACACAACCCCAGAGCAGTAAATCTCAATTTACTATTTACAAACTACTTTACAAAGATATTGTTTGTAAAAATGTTTGCAATTGCACATGTTCTATTTCTCAAAGGTTGACGGAAGTGAGGAAATGTTTGCAATTACAAACTTGTAATTACAGCGGGTCAGGGGTTCTGAATTTCAGAAACTGCATTGACAGTTGACATTGTTTGATTGTTCAAGTTATTTTCTTGGTGAGGTTGTTACGTTGCCGAGGTTTTTAGGGTAATGGTTTAGTTATGCATAGGTATAGCTGCCCAAAACAAGTTATTTCCCCGAGAGATTCGAACAGGGCCCTACAAACCCTAATCTACAGCTTTGTAGTCCCAAGTGCACCTTACCGATTGCGCTGTGAGGGGCGCCTCCGCGCGGAAAAACCGAATGGCGATAGAATTGCAGCGGTCAACGATGTCTTGTGCAATGCACAGTGCACCATCACCCTTTACGAAGTAAGAAATCGGCTAGGTTAGGTGAAAAAATAGTCTAGAAATTCAACGATCTTTCTTTTAAGAGTAGTTTTGTTGTTATGCTCCGCCACCTGGTGAATGGTCAAATTCTGTTTACTCTAACTGCTTACCAAGATGTATTTTTACGATCAGAGTTTACATTCCCATGAAATGTTAATTAGAAGATTATTCTCCCTATAACTAATTTTATATTGAATAAAAAAATAAACCACAATGTAAATATTTGTTAAATTAATTTGTTAACAATAAGATTATTTGTCATTAGCATCAAGTTTAATACAAACGTTCTTGATTGTAAAGTTTTCTGCTGACTAAAATTCCTGTTTACAATTTTCTTTACAATCGGTAATTCAGAGGTGGCGAATGTTTGTGAAATAGCTTTTTGTGAGGTGTGCAATATTTTCTTGCGTTTGTAGTCGCAAACATGTGTAATTACTAACTTCTTTGTGAAATAGGCCTCTGACCTAAGCTCACATGTGGGGCATTCCACAGTAAGACCACAGTAAGACAGTAAGTATGTGGGGCATTCCACAGTAAAGGTGGGTGCCGTCTGACCATTTTTAATTTTCTTAAAAAGTTGTGCATTGTAGGTTTCAAGGGCGGGGAATTCATGGGTGGTGACCAAAAAATTCCCCCAAAAAAGTATTTTCCAAAATACGGCCTTCCGTATTTTCCCAAGTTCACTGTGCAGGTCTAATTTTGACGACCAATAACTCCGAGACAAAAACAAAAACGATTTTGAAAACTTTTTTGTTTGGATCAAGATTAGTCGAAGAACAATTTAGCAATCACGGATTTGCGATTGTTTTTGTCACGTGACCTCGTGACCTACTTTTTTCGCCGTGACCTTGACCTGTTGGAAACTGAAATTAACATTTCCGTCTGATGACGATTTGAGCTTCATTGATGTACTTTCGTATACAAAAGTAATAATACAAAAGTGGTGTTTGACCTGTAAAACCTACTTTTGGGGACTTCCACAGTAAGACAACCATTTTTTTTTCTTCAAATTTGCCGTCCGACCATTTTTAATTTCCTTGGAAAGTTGTACACTGGGGGTTTCAAGGGCGGGGAATTCGTTGGTGGTGACACAAAAAAAAACAAGCTAAGGCCTTCCGAAAATTTCCCAAGTTCGCTGTGCAGGCCTAATTTTGACTACCAATAACTCCGAGACTGAAGCAGTTATTGTTGTATTGTTTGGATCGAGATTAGTCAAAGAACAATTTGGCAATCTCGGATTTTCTATTTTCAGTTTGTCACGCAACCTCGTGACCTACATTTTGCGCCATGATCTTGACCTGTTGGAAACTGAAATTATGTTTTTTCGTCTGATGACGATTTGAGTTCCATTGATGCCCTTTCGTATACAAAATCTAAAAGTTAGGTTCGACCTGTAAATACTACTTTTGAGCCTTGCAATGCACACAATACGCTGTTTGGGTACGTTGCGTTGTATTGGCCTGGCAGGTCATATAACGACCTGATGTCGGTGTAACAGGCACCAACCGAGAGGTTTCGTCGTCATAAGTCACTGGACTTTGCTTCGAAAGCGTATGTCAAGTATATGCGGAGTTATCGACGGACAGGTGCCCGAACATCGTATTATGGCAGCATTGCAGGACTCAAAAATGATTTTTACAGGTCGAACCACACTTTTTTATATGCAAGGACATCAATGAAGCTCAATTCTTCATCAGACGGAAATTTTAATTTCAGTTTCCAACAGGTCAAGGTCACGGCGCAAAAAGTAGGTCACGAAATCACGTGACACAAAACAAAATCGAAACTCCGTGATTGCCAAATTGTTTTTCGACTCATCCTGATCCAAACAAACAAAAAAGTTTATAAAAAATCGCTTTTTTAGTCTCGGATTTATTAGTCGTCAAAATTAGGCCTGCACAGTGAACTTGGGAAAATACGGAAGGCCGTATCTTGGAAAATGTATTTATTTTGTATTTTTGGTCCCCACCAATGAATTCCCCGCCCTTGCAACCCCCAGTAGACAACTTTTCAATAAAATCAAAAATGGTCGGACGGGATTTTTTTTTGGTAGTCTTACTGTTTTTTTTGGGTTGTCTCCCCATGTAAAAACAAATATAAAAAATCGTATTTTCGAAGAAAGATTTATACGCCACTGTACCAGGACAAAAATCACAACCTACCGGATCGGTTGGGGGGAGGGGGCAAAAACATACGTTTGCCTACGATATTTAGTTTGTGTGTGTGTGTGTGGGGGGGGGGGGATAACCCATTTTGCCCAACCGTAGATCCGCCACTGATGACAAGTACGTGCTTCCACGCAACATGAACTTGACCTGTGACAAAGCTGGAGTTCACTAGGTCAAGGATAACGTGCAGGCTAATCCGGGGGAAAATCCTGCCGCGTTGCCACACACACCGTCTAATCCGGTTGACTTGGACGCTTTCATACCGCAGCAAGGTCGCGTACGAGATGTCAATGTCGATCGGCTGCACCTTGAAGGTACTAGTGCTGACGCGTGGCAACCTGATCGGGACAGGCCTCGTTGGTGGCGGAACTGCTGCGGCCGTGGCTGGTCCTATGGTGACATAATAGTCATTCAGTGCGTCCCGTGTAACTGTAGGCCACCGAAAGGATGGGCTACCGCGGGCTCTCAGAAATGCACATCGTCCCCTTGGCCAGACCGTGACGGCGTAGTACGAAGTTGAAGAGACTCTTAAAGGGAAATAATGACATTTTCCCACAAAAATGGAGTTAACACTTGAAATCGCCAGACGAGACCAAAATATATTGTAAATTCATCACATTTTGCATGAAAACTTTCCAACCGAAAGATATTTCAAGTTATATTTGATAAGTGTTCCACACTTTAACCACCGGTACTTGCAAGTACTTTTGGTCCTCATCAAACTGCGGGCTTTTCCCGTATTGCTTTTTTACGCAATGGAGTGGAAAATATATTGTGCGTTCTGCTTGTTCTGATTATATGCCCGGCGATCCTCTAAAACTAACAGCGATTTGAAAAAGTGGCAATAAAATCGGAAGCTCATCGATGCACATCAACGGCGGCATAGTTAGTGGTTGCGACCCTCAATTTTTGGAAATCGATTCATTTGTTTTTTTTGGAAATCGATTCATTTGTTTTCAACAATAAGAGTTTTGTATAATTTGTATGTGGCTGTATATAACACTATGCTTTATATAATCATGAAAAATAATTATTTTTCGCCAAAAAAACTAACAAACAATAACACAAAACTGGCAATTAAAT
>JAXIVJ010009875.1:0-49377 GCA_036785665.1 Chirona hameri
ATATATATATATAATATATATATATATATATATATATATATATATATATATATATATATATATATATATATATATATATATATATATATATATATATATATATATATATATATATAATATATATACTATATATATATATACTATATATATATATATATATAAAGTCGACATTGTTTGACAAACGCTGGCGAGATGCTGCATATTTCTACGTCATGAATCCTAATTAAACAATGTAGCAAATCCTCAGGATTTTCTGTGTGGGGAAATGAGAACGTAACCATCCAATAGCCGGTGCACATCTTCTCTCAGTTTTAGTTCCACAGCCTCGCCTAATATCCCGCAGCTCCGTCCTGTCTGCTGGCAGCCCTCTCTGACGTCACGGGTCGTCTGTCTGATCCCCCTCATCCTGCCAATGCTGACACCATGGCCTGGGTGGGTGTCGGCCGCCAGGCCACCGGCAGCCGCCGCAGCCAGCCCTCTGTGCGGGAACAGCCGTCTGGCTCTTATCAAGGATCAGCCAGACAAAGCAATCTGCGAATGGCTTAATGGCGATTGCAGATATGCTGGAGTGATTAACCGTGGGGGCGCGGGAGAGAAGGCTCTCTCCATCCATCTTGCCTGGCATTGTGCCGTCGTGTGCGTCGGTACGATTGTCTCGGATGAGCCGGCTATCACTCAGCGGCCTTCACCCGGCTCATGATATACATGAACGCCTGGAAATCTGGCATTAATTTCTCATTTTGTTTTGTTGGAAGATGTAAAATGAAGCCTGCGAAGCATGATCTTTGATAGTGTAGGGACGGGTGGTTACGGGATCTTTTCCGTTTTACTTTGCTGTAAGCACACTAGGTAACTTTACGTTCTTCCAAGCGCAACCCAAGTAAAAGCAAAGAGTTACACCGTTAATTGCTGAAAAGAGCGAGTTGTCACTGCTGGGAGGGATGGAATCACTGCTGTGCCTCAGACAGTCTGTCTATATGTCGTAAGCGGCCTGACGCTGACGTATGCCGCCGTTCCGGTCACTGGAGTGGGGTGTGGGCTGGGTCCGCCCCCGGGGAACAGCACCTGGTCACTGACTGACTGGGCTGGGCTGGGCCAGGCCCTGAGGCCGCAACACCTGGCTGCCGTAAAGTGAGAGAGCGGCTGCCGGTCGGCCCGGTGAGTGGCCGCCGCCAGTCCGCAGGCTGTGCAGGGTCCTCAGAAGGTGCTGTCGGCCAGCCAGCTCCACCCCGGCGCCCGCTCGGACTACAACTCCGTCACTGCAGCGATAATAACGCGATGGAGAGAACGGCGCTCCCTCTCATGACCTGGCACTGTGCTCTAAATCGTGCCACGTGCAATAGCTATGAACACATAGGTAAATTCAACCTTGCAAAAATAGTAAATATATCAGGAATGCTGATCAGGGATCAGGGATATGAGAGCTGGCATCCATCATAAATATCATCCTTACACAATTCGATCGATAAATCCCGTCTAGTCCTGCCGATTGTATCAGGATTTCGGGATGTAGGCCTACGCCAGGCGTCGTACGCTTATTACGTGTTCTACGAAGCCGGCATTCAGCCAGTAAAGCTGCTCGATCCTCGCTGATTAATTCGAGAGGAGCCGTCTCTGGCTTAGTCGGAGCTCCCATAGCTTATTGCGTAAAGGGCTTCAGTGAGGCCTGTGTTGGCATTATAGTGACCTGACTCCGGATATAAATTGCCGCTCTGCAATTACGCCAGGAGAGAGTGGCGGAGGCCGGCTGTATAGGATAAAGAGAGCGAGAGCGAGAGCGAGAGCGAGAGCGAGAGCGAGAGCGAGAGCGAGAGCGAGAGCGAGAGCGAGAGCGAGAGCGAGAGCGAGTGCGAGTGCGAGAGCGAGAGCGAGAGCGAGAGCGAGAGCGAGAGCGAGAGCGAGAGCGAGAGCGAGAGCGAGAGCGAGAGCGAGAGCTCTCTCGCTCTCTCGCTCTCTCGCTCTCTCGCTCTCTCGCTCTCTTGCTCTTTCGCTCTCTCGCTCTCTCGCTCTCTCGCTCTCTCGCTCTCTCGCTCTCTCGCTCTCTCGCTCTCTCGCTCTCTCGCTCTCTCGCTATCTCGCTCTCTCGCTCTCTCACGGAAACGCGGTTGTGGGACGGCGCCGTGGCTTGGGAGGAGAAGGGTGTGGGTGGCGTTGTTTCTTCAGAAAATATCGTGCGCAATGCGTGCGCTCTGTGTCCACCACTTTCCACCTTCTTGAACTGTAGCTGCTACCGCCACTAGCGATAGTCGTGCTGGGATCGAATCACAAGCCGTCCACCAGCCAGCCACCAGTCACATGTCGTTAGCGCGAGATCAGCTGATGATAAAGGTAGGAGGAGACGGAGAAGGATCCATCAACAAAGCTACGAAGATTTCTGCACAAAAGGTCCTGATTAAAGGTCCTGGACTTGGTCAATGGTCATGTTGAGCGAATTGACTATCCTGTCGAATTAATGCAGACGGTTAAAGAATAATGTTTATTTTATTTTCTAACCGCCTTTCCATGTGTAGTGGACAGCGGTTTCTGATCTCGCTGATCAGATGGCGTGGCTCAGTAGGTTGAATTTCTAGTCGCCGTTACCACCGATATCGTGTCCCGGACGGAGTGAGTGGTCAGCGGCACTCCCAGCGCCATCACTCACCTGCTGCACAGCGCGGTCATCGCTTGGCGCTTGTGGAGCTGTTGGCAATGACGAAACGGCTAGTCGCACGCTGACATGATCCTTCACACATGCTAATGGTGCCGCTTACCTGAGAGATTTAAGCGCTGTACTGCGCTGCCGAAAGGTCGGCGACTTGAATATAATTACGTCGGCCCAGTTTGTGCAGTGAATAATGTGAATCGCCTTAGCGCTCCTCTCGGTCGAACTGAGCTGCAATAGGAACGCCCCGCGTTCGGGAGAGATACGTCCATTGACCTATATAAGTCCTATGCTGACCTATACCTATATATGCCAATGGCTACGTTATGTTACCCTTTACTCTGCACACTGAAGCCACCTGGTTATCAGGGTAGGGACATTTCGCACTCGACGGTCAGCAGTATCACGCAACACTGTACCGTTCGTGGCGTCTCGTGAAGGCCGTCACGGTCAGGTGTCTGTCCTCTGGTGCGTGCAGTCCGAGGGCGGGGGTCAGCCGGGACCGAGGAGCCGCACCGTCGGACGCCGTCACACGAAAGTGAATGGTGCTCATACTATTGCGCTGCTTTTCCGTTGCAGTATTGCGTTAGAAATTGGAATCATCGGATGAGATCCCGGATGTCACATTCACATTGCGTATGGCTAGGATTTCGAGTAGATAGCAGACTCCAAAACGACAGGAAACGGATATTTCCATTAAGTCGTGTACAGACACGCATGGTCAATGGTCAGGTATATGTTACAGCAATGTGAAAACTCAGGCAGTTTCGAAACTGCCTGGCTCAATTCCGGCAGTTTCGAAACTGCCTAAAAAACAGACGGTTTGCAAACTACCTGAACATTCCGGGCAGTTTGCAAAATGCCTGAAATTCCAGGCAGTATCGAAACTGCCTGGGCAATATGATATTTACGAAAGTGTTAGACAATTTTTAATCTGTCTAGGCAGTTTCAAAACCACCTAGGCCGTTTTGAACCTGTCCGGGCAATGTGGAGAACATCACAGTCAACTGAAACGGATGGCGCTTTAGCACATGCGGGAAGAGGCCATTCGTGGTCAGATATCCACATCATTATGGTAAATAAGGGAAGACGCTGCAGTTAACAGCATAATAGTTGAAGTTCATTTGACTGGCAGGGAAAAATATTCCTGGAAAAGTTAACCTTTTAACCCGCCATTTACGGTGGCGTTTAACGCCCCCCCCCAAATGGACTTTCATAATAGCTCAATAACCAATAGAGCTATCAACGTGAAACTACGGGTACCTTCTTTTAAATCGATGTGACGTCTTCTGTGAAAAAAATAAAGCAATTTCGTCGAACATATTTAGAGTTATAGCGAATTTAGTGACGTCACTGCACACGAGTTTTACACCAAATTCAGCTACACTTTAACAGACCGTACAAATGCCATATTTTGAGAAAAATGCAAACAAAAACGCAAAAAGATAGCAAATGGCAAAGGCTACAACATTGCTATCTCGGATTTGTGAAAAGTTTGGTTTTGAAAGAATATTTTTTTTCTCGGAAAAATGCCAACACAATCAATTTTTTTCGAAGATATAAAAAACTGAATACATGTTAGAGAACCACATATAGGAAACTACCATACCAAATTTAAAAATGTTATCACCATTTTTGACTGACTTATGGCATCTAAATGTATGGGAACTCATGACGTCATATTTTGACATTGCGTTTTTTTTACCAGATACAGACCAATAAATGCCACCACTGTATTTGGGAGACAAAACTGGTCTAGAAACATGCCTTTTTATTTTATCCATTACAATTTTGACCTTCAGTGACCTGAACTTGACCCGAACTTGACATTAAATTCACGTAAATGAAGTCAGATGGTAAAATGACCATCACTATCGAATTCTACGTGGAAAATAACCCATAAAACATGTGTTGCATGACATTCGTAAATATTTTGCGCATAGTGACCTTTTGTGACCTGACCTTGACCTTTGCCAACCATCTCACTTTAGTTCATGCGGGATGTTTATCATACCTTTTGCAGCACTTTGGGTGATCATGGTCGTAATCGAAGGCTTTGGATGGAAATTTTGGCCCATAAACTCAAATACGTCGATTTTGACCTTTGACCTGACCATGACTTGACAGTTGACCTTACTTTTACATTTTTAATTATGCTGTAGATTCATCTCATTGAGAGCTTTCGATTGCCGACTTGCATGTCTCGCTGCGATCATTGGTTCGGAAGATAACCAGGGGGACGTTTAACCCTATTACTGTCGGGATGAAAAAGATACGAATCTGTCGCAAAATAACGTTCAGGGGCACTACACACATTGTGTGTGAACGGAGTCAAACACCTGTCCCATAAATCCGTCCCTGGAGTCGCCCTGGGGAAACCAAAAATGTCCAAAAATATGAAACGTGTGCAATGCATTGCTAAAACAGGCCACCAAGTTTCGAGTTGATATTTTTTGCTATGTAGTTACACGTCGTGGTTCCACAACTCCCCTTAATTTCATCCCTGGAGGCGCCCATTACATTAGGCCATGCGCTTCCGTTCCGTTCCCGTTCCGTTCCCGTTCCGTTCCTGTTCCGTTCCCGTACCGTTCACGTTCTGTTCCCGTTCCGTTCCCGTTCCGTTCCCGTTCCGTTCCCGTTCCGTTCCCGTTCCGTTCCCGTTCCCGTTCCGTTCCCGTTCCGTTCCGTTCCGTTCTATTCCGTTCCGTTCCGTTCCCGTTCCCGTTCCCGTTCCGTTCCCTTTCCGTTCCAGTTCCGTTCCCGCTACGTTCCCGTTACGTTCCCGTTATGTTCCCAATACGTTCCCAATACGTTCCCGTTCCGTTCCCGTTCCGTTCCCGTTCCGTTCCCGTTCCGTTCCCGTTCCGTTCCCGTTCCGTTCCCGTTCCGTTCCCGTTCCGTTCCCGTTCCGTTCCCGTTCCGTTCCCGTTCCGTTCCCGTTCCGTTCCCGTTCCGTTCCCGTTCCGTTCCCGTTCCGTTCCCGTTCCGTTCCCGTTCCGTTCCCGTTCCGTTCCCGTTCCGTTCCCGTTCCGTTCCGTCCCCGTTCCGTTCCCGGTCCGTTCCCGTTCCCGTTCTGTTCCCGTTGCTGTCACATTCCCACCCCGTTTCCGTCCCGTTCTTAGCTCGTTCCCGTCCCGCTCCGTTCCCGTCTTGTTCCCATCCCGTTCATTATACACCTTAGCGACCTGGTTTCTTGACACTGCACGTCGTTGAAATGGCACCTAGATTGTGTGAAAATTGCATCCATCTACTCGCCGTCTACCTACTGTCTCATCCACAAACACAAGTGGGTATTTGTAGTATTTGAGGCATCTGCGTAGACACCTGTTAAGTCATGCGTGCATTTTCAGATCGACTATGTTCGACTTACAGGAGCGCGGTTTGCAGGAATAATGCATCACCATTCGTAGATACCGCCTGATCACCGGCAGCACCAAGCTGGGCTCGTCACGTGACCGCGCAGAGGCTGGAGTCGTGCATCGTCAGGCAGTTTCGAAACTGCCTAGGCAGTTTTGATACTGCCGGGCAGTTTTGAAACTGCCTTGTGCAAACTGCCTAGGTTTTCAGGCAGTTTTGAAACTGCCTGAATTGAGCCAGGCAGTTTTGAAACTGCCTGAGTTTTCATATTGCCTGTAACATATACCTACCTACGTAAGCACTGCACTTAGCTTCGTCTGCTCATCGCAGTGAAAGCTTTTCCACATAAGCCAAGCAATACCAGCGAGCATATAGCCGTGTAAGTCGATGGCGTTTTTGCTGCAATGCCTTGAATGGGTTGATTGCTAAGCCAAAATAGCATTTCAATGGCTTATGTAAAAGCAAATGCTGGATTGCAAGGATAATACATTGTCTTGAGACATAAAATGGATCGGTGCAAGACAATAAACTAGGCATATTTATTGCATATGCAAATTAATCATGCCTAGACTAGAATGAAAATGACCAATTAAATATACGTACTTGATAAATCATACCTACTTGAATTAATAAGAACGGTGCCCCGTGTCATGTTAGAAATACAGCTGGTTTGGCCGACTGATGATGTATTAAGCTAATACTGTGAAGTAAGTGATGAGAATAACCCAAAAGCAGATGTATGGCAAAGCTTTCGGTATATTAATACCTTGATCACTGCACTGCGATGAAGAACGACAAAGACGACAAAGACAAAGTCTTTGTCGTTCTTCATCGCAGTGCAGTGATCATGGTATTAATATACCGAAAGCTTTGCCATACATCTGTTTTTGGGTTATTCTCATCACTTACTCCATCTGTCATGGATAAAACACCAATACTGTGAGCTACGAAGCCCCATCCTTGAAGACCCAGCTCATCTTTTCAAAATATGCAGACGAATGTTGATAGTGTTGTACAACTTTGCTCGATTGATCCTGCATTTGGGCTTCTCAAGCATTTTGTAGGAGCCCTGACGTAATGATATGCTTATCCTTCAATCTATTTATTGCTTTTATGAACATCGCTTTTCCTGGAATAATTTGTTATTGAGCTGGGTCTGGTGCCTCAATTCCATAGCATATTATTTGTATGCATGTTTAACAAATTCGAACCTTTTTATTGGAAAACAAAATAAATGCTTATGATTAAAACCATTACGGTTGATGACCTTAACCTCGATGTATAAAAACGTTAAATTACTGATAGACTGTAGTACAGTCTATACACTATACAGTCTATCAGTAAGTAATTTAACGTTTTTATACATCGAGGTTAAGGTCATCAACCCTAATGGTTTTAATCATAAGAATAATATTCCTCGCAGCAGCTCTAACCAAATAAATGCTTGTCAAATTCAATATTATATACCTAAGTAATGCACAATCACATGCGAGCTCGGAACATACTGGGTGCGTGCATGCATAGGACGTAACTTGGATAATAACGGCTTAGAATGGTGCGAAAAATAAATCCTTAGTACTGTTAGAGCTCAAACCCATTCTTGTAATGTCCACCGCTTCTTTCTATCACATTCTGCTTCAAAGTAAAGTTTTACCATCCATTCAAATTATTTGGCACCAACTTGATGGGGCCGCTGTACGACGTTGCTTTGTTGGTTGGCTCCTTTGTCTGTTTTAGCAGCGTAGTACTCCTGACAGTCCTGTAACACAATCTCGCTTTTCCGCATATTTGCCAGTCCTTATGGTTTTGTTTTTATGATGTGATTGTTGCCTCATACACAACAACGAATTCTTAAATTATGTATACAATGTTTATAGTTCTGTCTTCCCGGAATACCACACAATAGACACTTTTCTGTGGGGCAAAATAGCCATCAATACTATGCAGACCGAGGTCAGTATAGTATTGTTAGACATGAACAACACAACGAATTGCTGTTAATGGAGTTAAATATAGGAGTATTTTACCTTTCCAAGTCAGGGCTCATTTGTCGCCAATTGTCGACGGGCTAATATAACTTCTTGCGCAATAACTGTGTGACTTCGACCGATTCAGTTGCCTAGTTCTAGTTCTAGTTCTAAAAGTTATAAAAGCGCGAAAATCGCAGACAATTACAGAATGTTGCAAACATTCATCCCACACACATCATTTCACATATGGATAGCGATCGGCCGTTTCCGTGTAGATCATGCATTGGCGACCAAGGTATGTTTTTCTGCTTACGTATCGGGTACAATTTTCCTTTCCAATGTAGACATAAATGCATGCAGGTGTTAATGTAGACACAGAATGATGTAAGCCGATGCCTCTGTAACAATGGAAGCGGTTTAAGCACATTTCCAATCACGGATTGCAGTGTTCGCCGCGGCCTTGCTTTTTCTGTTGGAGTTTTGTGTTGCTATCATGAACAATCGAATGCAAAAATGCTAGGCACGCTTTTGGATTTGGATTAATTATAATATAACGACCATAATAACTGTTCCTGAATTTACACCTACTGTTACGTCACAAAACCAACAGGGGTGGGAGAGAGAGAGAGAGAGAGAGAGAGAGAGAGAGAGAGAGAGAGAGAGAGAGAGAGAGAGAGAGAGAGAGAGAGAGAGAGAGAGAGAGAGAGAGAGAGAGAGAGAGAGAGAGAGAGAGAGAGAGAGAGAGAGAGAGAGAGAGAGAGAGAGAGAGAGAGAGAGAGAGAGAGAGAGAGCGAGAGCGAGAGCGAGAGCGAGAGCGAGAGCGAGAGCGAGAGCGAGAGCGAGAGCGAGAGCGAGAGCGAGAGCGAGAGCGAGAGCGAGAGCGAGAGCGAGAGCGAGAGCGAGAGCGAGAGCGAGAGCGAGAGCGAGAGCGAGAGCGAGAGCGAGAGCGAGAGCGAGAGCGAGAGCGAGAGCGAGAGCGAGAGCGAGAGCGAGAGCGAGAGCGAGAGCGAGAGCGAGAGCGAGAGCGAGAGCGAGAGCGAGAGCGAGAGCGAGAGCGAGAGCGAGAGCGAGAGCGAGAGCGAGAGCGAGAGCGAGAGCGAGAGCGAGAGCGAGAGCGAGAGCGAGAGCGAGAGCGAGAGCGAGAGCGAGAGCGAGAGCGAGAGCGAGAGCGAGAGCGAGAGCGAGAGCGAGAGCGAGAGCGAGAGCGAGAGCGAGAGCGAGAGCGAGAGCGAGAGCGAGAGCGAGAGCGAGAGCGAGAGCGAGAGCGAGAGCGAGAGCGAGAGCGAGAGCGAGAGCGAGAGCGAGAGCGAGAGCGAGAGCGAGAGCGAGAGCGAGAGCGAGAGCGAGAGCGAGAGCGAGAGCGAGAGCGAGAGCGAGAGCGAGAGCGAGAGCGAGAGCGAGAGCGAGAGCGAGAGCGAGAGCGAGAGCGAGAGCGAGAGCGAGAGCGAGAGCGAGAGCGAGAGCGAGAGCGAGAGCGAGAGCGAGAGCGAGAGCGAGAGCGAGAGCGAGAGCGAGAGCGAGAGCGAGAGCGAGAGCGAGAGCGAGAGCGAGAGCGAGAGCGAGAGCGAGAGCGAGAGCGAGAGCGAGAGCGAGAGCGAGAGCGAGAGCGAGAGCGAGAGCGAGAGCGAGAGCGAGAGCGAGAGCGAGAGCGAGAGCGAGAGCGAGAGCGAGAGCGAGAGCGAGAGCGAGAGCGAGAGCGAGAGCGAGAGCGAGAGCGAGAGCGAGAGCGAGAGCGAGAGCGAGAGCGAGAGCGAGAGCGAGAGCGAGAGCGAGAGCGAGAGCGAGAGCGAGAGCGAGAGCGAGAGCGAGAGCGAGAGCGAGAGCGAGAGCGAGAGCGAGAGCGAGAGCGAGAGCGAGAGCGAGAGCGAGAGCGAGAGCGAGAGCGAGAGCGAGAGCGAGAGCGAGAGCGAGAGCGAGAGCGAGAGCGAGAGCGAGAGCGAGAGCGAGAGCGAGAGCGAGAGCGAGAGCGAGAGCGAGAGCGAGAGCGAGAGCGAGAGCGAGAGCGAGAGCGAGAGCGAGAGCGAGAGCGAGAGCGAGAGCGAGAGCGAGAGCGAGAGCGAGAGCGAGAGCGAGAGCGAGAGCGAGAGCGAGAGCGAGAGCGAGAGCGAGAGCGAGAGCGAGAGCGAGAGCGAGAGCGAGAGCGAGAGCGAGAGCGAGAGCGAGAGCGAGAGCGAGAGCGAGAGCGAGAGCGAGAGCGAGAGCGAGAGCGAGAGCGAGAGCGAGAGCGAGAGCGAGAGCGAGAGCGAGAGCGAGAGCGAGAGCGAGAGCGAGAGCGAGAGCGAGAGCGAGAGCGAGAGCGAGAGCGAGAGCGAGAGCGAGAGCGAGAGCGAGAGCGAGAGCGAGAGCGAGAGCGAGAGCGAGAGCGAGAGCGAGAGCGAGAGCGAGAGCGAGAGCGAGAGCGAGAGCGAGAGCGAGAGCGAGAGCGAGAGCGAGAGCGAGAGCGAGAGCGAGAGCGAGAGCGAGAGCGAGAGCGAGAGCGAGAGCGAGAGCGAGAGCGAGAGCGAGAGCGAGAGCGAGAGCGAGAGCGAGAGCGAGAACATGGTTGCCATGCCTTGGATTGGCGGTCTATAGCTCAATAATGACTTCATCATCCCAAATTTAAAACCTTAATTTGCATAAGGGTAAGTGACTTTTCGAGATAAAAAATATCACCGTCGTTTTCAACAGCACTTACTTCATATTTTCGACTACAACCAGCGTATATTTGACAACTTTCAGGAAGGTGAAACATTCCCTTTAAGATCGCGATACTCCCGCGCGTCCCGGCCCATAACTCTGAGTGCTCTACGGCGTCGAGCCATGAGTTCCTTTGTAGCATCAGAGACGGGGGGAGCGATCGGGTTCCTAATAGTGACCTTTTTCATTGGGGCGTGCTGGTTGAGAATCGGTATGAACAGTGACAAAAACGCTTCCCACTCCTCAGTCACAGTGACTGATCTAACCCCCCCCCCAGTCCACATCAAATAAGTCGTCATCTGAGTCTGATGTCGTCTGATGTCGATGCGTTTAAGACAGCGAGACATCACAGTGAAAGGTGTTAACCCATAAGCCATAAGCGTAAGAGCCAGGGGGCCGGGGAGGCCAAAGCCCCACTTTTTAGGATGGGGCTCCAACAATAACATTTCACTTGAAAAGATGTTCCTCGGTATCTTAGGCCGGAAAAGCGCCCCCCCCCCCCCCTGGGACAATTGAGGGTCCTTTCTGACTGGCAAACGGACCTCTCAGACAGGCATATGGCCCTATCAGCCCTGACAAAGGTCATTTCAGAACGACAAGGAACCTAAGGCTCCAAGGCATGGCAAATACCGTCTCAAACCAACTGAGGCCCCTCTCAAACCACCGGGCTCTTTCCGGCCTAGACAATGGCCATCTTTGACCAGCCTGGGGCCCGCTCAGGCCTGGCAAGAGACAATCGAGCCGACCGATCGCCCCCCCCCCCCCAGATGACCGAGAGCCCCTAAGGCCGACAGAAGAGGCCCACAGGCACACCAGGGAGTAGAGACCCCCACAGGCCGACCGAGGGCCCCTCAGGCCGATCGAGGGTCTCCTCAAGCTGATCGAAGGCCCATCATGCCGAAAAAGACCTCCTCAAGCTGACCGAAGGCACCTCAGGCCGAAGAAGGGCCTTCTCAAATCGACCAAGGGCTCCTCAAACCGACCAAGAGTCCTTTATACCAACTGAGAGCCCCCTAAAGCCGCCAGGCGACCCCCTCGGGCAAACCTAGGGCCTCTTCAGGCTGCCTGAGAGCCCATCAGGCCGACCAAGGGCCCCTCTGACCGAAAAAGACCATTCAAGTTGGCCGAGGTCCCCTCAGGCCGAACGAGAGCCACTCAAGCCGACCGAGGGTTCCTCTGGCCCACTGAGGGCCCCTTCACGCCTACCGAGGTTCCCTCCGGCATACCGAAGGCCACTCAGGCCGACAGACGGGCTCTCAGTCCAAAAACCCCTACAAGCCGACCGATTGGCCCTGAGGCCGAACAAGAACTCCTCATACCGACAAAGGGCTGCTGAAGCCGACCGAGGTTCACTCAAGCCGACCGAGGGCCCCCTCATGTCGACCGAGGGCCCCCTCAGACCGACCGAGTTACCCTCCAGACCGACGGAGGGTCCCCTCAGGCCGACCCTCCCCTTCCCAAACAGACTGAGGCCCCCGCAGGCCGACAAATGGACCATCAGGCCGACAAAGAGACCCTCGGGCCCAACAAAAACTCCTCAGGCTGCCTAAGCCGGCCGCGGTTCCCTCAATCCGATCGAGGGCCCATAAAGCCGACCGAGTTCCTATCCAGGCCGACCGAGCCCCCCCCCCCCCAGGCCAACAGAGGCCCCCTCATGCCAACAAAGGATCCCTAATGCCAACTAGGCCGACTGAGGCCCCCCAGGCCGGCAGGGAAACCCTCAGACCGAACAATGGCTCTGCAGGCCAACTGGAAGCCCTCAGGCGGACGAAGGACTTCCTTAAGTCAACGGAGTGCCCCTCAGGCCGACCGAGCTTCCCTCCAGGCCCAACGAGACCCGCTCAGGCTGACCAAGGGCTATTCAGGTCAACCAAGGACGCCCGCAGTCCGACCTCCTGGAGGGGGCATGGTCCTTTAGGCCCCCTGGTCACGATAGCCCGATGCCCTTTGATGGCTCGATTCCCTCGATGTTCCTCCGTATCAAACGTATTATTTTAGCACGGATGTTGGATATTTAGGATATTGCAATACCAGGGAGCAAAAAATGCTGCATTAACTATCTGCCTTATTCCAGGCAAACAATACATGTACAACAAAATCCATTGAATACAATTCAAATAGAGCACCCCGATGGCTAATTATTCATGCTCCCGTTCCGCTATTCGCTAACCTGAACGCTTCAACCTTGTATCTACGGACTTGTTATCAGAAGACAATCATTGCTACCAATTCAACCATTATATCATAATCGAAAAGCAGTCGCAGATGGAATCACAATGCTTGTATACCTCTAACATAGAATACTCCTAAGATGGAATACATAGGCGTAGGAACGGGGGGTGGGTCCGTGGGGTCATGCCCCCCCCCCCCCCCACACACACAATTTTGGGATGGGGGAGGGCATCAATGTTCACCCCCCCCCACACACACACACGCGCGCGCGCGCACACGCACATGCACACGCGCACGCGCACGCGCACGGTTTTTTTTTTTACCCGGACCGGCCTATAGCCATTTCCCGGGTTTGGGGAAATTACTTCTGGCAATTTGCCAGGCAAAGAGTTACGTTAGTCGGTTTATGGGAACCCGAGCAAGCAAGGGAATAGGGTAGCTATTTTACGTTAATTGAATTGTTCACAGTAAATCTAAAGTCTATCTTACGTTAAGTATTTCGTTCAAGTCAAAGTTAAAATAAAACACGAGACACATACATACACAATATATTTCATACACACACAGAGCAGGTGACAGGCCCAGGTCGGTCTGGTCAGTGGTTGTGTGGGTGCTCGGAGTGTGCTCAACATAACTCGCCGCGGCGGTCCGCGCGGGTGCAATTCTCTGCCATCTAAAAGAATATACACTCCGGGAACCGTGTGCAGCGAGTTATGTCGTGGTGCCTGGAGCACACTCCAGATCAGATCTGGTGTGACAAATCTGATCTAGTGTGATAGTGTAGGTGCTCCGAGTGTGCTACAACTGCCGCGACACGGTCCTCAAGCGTGTGCAGAGTCATGTTGTAGGATCTGGCCTCTATCTCAGGTATTGAGCACACTCGGTGTGTGTGTGTGATAGCGTATTGTAGGTCAGTGCGATGCCGTGAGCGAGAGCCTAATCGCACTACCGGCCCCTGCACTGACCAAGGACCAAGCAATGAAGGTGTGGGGGGTGTCATAGCAAGTGTTAGGTGATGCCTGTCGACCACCTGCCTGGGCCTGGGAATAATACTTGTACAGTGTCAGAGTTGATAGAGCCGTGGGGTGCCGTCATTGCAACAACGGGAGACTGTTGCCAGTTCCCTGGCTCCGGCGCCTCGGCGAGACCTGGTTGTGGGGTGTGTTTAGCTGGGCGATAAGTCCTGAATAATAACAAACCCAGCGTCTATAGCAAAGGGGAAAAAACCTGCGCGGTGGGCCAAAAATGCGCAGGGTCAAAAACCCCTGTTATATTTGTTTAGCTAAACGTGTTTGGTAGATATAATCTAAGAGGGGACCTATCAATACAAGATAACTATCACCTAACAGTGTAAAAAAGTTTGACGGGGTGGATACTGCACCGCAGCGCAGTGGACACCGCACCGCAGCGCAGTGGAATGGGCACCGCACCGCAGCGCAGCGGCCACCGCACCGCAGCGCGGCATCGGCATCTGTGATCAGGGGCGGGGTATTCATCAAACCGCCGCCAGCGCAAAACCGCTCATCAGCCATCGGCGTCCCATCGCAGAAATCCCCCGCCAAATCAGCCACGTCACGAATGGTGCGGCGGCCTTCGCCGCGCGGCCGAGATCCAGCGGGGGGCCCCCGCAACAAGACACCGGCAGCCAACACGCAACCCCACGTCGGCAGCGACATGATTTAACATACTGCACCGCAGCGCAGCGGACACCACACCGCAGCGCAGTGGAGTGAGCACCGCACCGCAGCGCAGCGGCCGCCGCACCGCAGCGCAGCATCGGCATCTGTTACCAGGGGCGGGTGTTCAACTACTCGGCTTTGGCAAGAGCGGAGTAGAGGGGAGAGGAGGGTTGGGAGGAACATTACGTTAAGAAATGAACAACGAAATCCAATGGAACCTTTCGTTGCGCGACTGATTTGGCAGGGAATCATGCCGCCGCCAACGCAAAGCCGCACATCGGCGTCCCATCGCAGAAATCCCCCGCCAAATCAACCACGCAACGAAGAACCCTTCGCCGCGCGGCCGAGATTCAGCAGGGGGCCCCCGCAACAAGACACGGGCAGCCAACACGCAACCCCGCGTCGGCAGCAACATGATTTAACATACTGCACCGCAGTGCAGCGGACACCGCACCGCAGTGCAGCGCAGCGCACACTGCACCGCAACGCAGCGGCCACCGCACCGCGGCGCAGCATCAGCGTCCGTGATCAGGGGCGGGTGTTCAATTACTCGGCTTTGGCAAGAGCGGAGTAGAGGGGAGAGGAGGGTTGGGAGGAGCATTACGTTAACCTGGTATATACGTGAAACAGAACCTGGTATATACGTGAAACAGAACCTGGTATATACGTGAAACAGAACCTGGTATATACGTGAAACAGAACCTGGTATATACGTGAAACAGAACCTGGTATATACGTGAAACAGAACCTGGTATATACGTGAAACAGAACCTGGTATATACGTGAAACAGAACCTGGTATATACGTGAAACAGAGCCTGGTATATACGTGAAACAGAACCTGGTATATACGTGAAACAGAACCTGGTATATACGTCAAGCAGAACCTGGTATATACGTGAAACAGAACCTGGTATATACGTCAAACAGAGCCTGGTATATACGTGAAACAGAGCCTGGTATATACGTGAAACGGAACCTGGTATATACGTAAATCAGAGCCTGGTATATTCGTGAAACAGAACCTGGTATATACGTGAAACAGAACCTGGTATATACGTGAAACAGAGCCTGGTATATACGTGAAACAGAACCTGGTATATACGTCAAACAGAACCTGGTATATACGTGAAACAGAACCTGGCATATACGTGAAACAGAACCTGGTATATACGTGAAACAGAACCTGGTATATACGTGAAACAGAACCTGGTATATACGTGAAACAGAACCTGGTATTTACGTGAAACTGAACCTGGTATATACGTGAAACAGAACCTGGTATATACGTGAAACTGAACTTGGTATATACGTGAAACAGAACCTGGTATATACGTGAAACAGAACCTGGTATATACGTGAAACAGAACCTGGTATATACGTGAAACAGAACCTGGTATATACGTGAAACAGAACCTGGTATATACGTGAAACTGAACCTGGTATATACGTGAAACAGAACCTGGTATATACGTGAAACTGAACCTGGTATATACGTGAAACAGAACCTGGTATATACGTCAAGCAGAACCTGGTATATACGTGAAACAGAACCTGGTATATACGTCAAACAGAGCCTGGTATATACGTGAAACAGAGCCTGGTATATACGTGAAACAGAACCTGGTATATACGTGAAACTGAACCTGGTATATACGTGAAACAGAACCTGGTATATACGTGAAACATAACCTGGTATATACGTGAAACAGAACCTGGTATATACGTGAAAATGAACCTGGTATATACGTGAAACAGAACCTGGTATATACGTGAATCAGAACCTGGTATATACGTGAAACAGAACCTGGTATATACGTGAAACGGAACCTGGTATATACGTAAATCAGAACCTGGTATATACGTGAAACAGAACCTGGTATATACGTGAAACAGAACCTGGTATATACGTGAAACAGAGCCTGGTATATACGTGAAACAGAACCTGGTATATACGTGAAACAGAACCTGGTATATACGTGAAACAGAACCTGGTATATACGTGAAACAGAACCTGGTATATACGTGAAACAGAACCTGGTATATACGTGAAACAGAACCTGGTATATACGTGAAACAGAACCTGGTATATACGTGAAACAGAACCTGGTATATACGTGAATCAGAACCTGGTATATACGTGAAACAGAACCTGGTATAGACGTGAAACAGAACCTGGTATATACGTGAATCAGAACCTGGTATATACGTGAAACAGAACCTGGTATATATGTGTATGCATCGTGCGCCATCATCAAACGAATCGGCTATAATTTCTCACTTAGCTATACTCAATTGCCATTAACCCGCGCTCCGCTGGGGGGGGGGGGGGGGGGGGTAGGATGTCCCCAAAAAACTTTTTCGTCGGTGCAAGCTTGCCAATTGACACGGCGTTCTTCTTCAGGCCAATAACAAGTATGCCAAATTTCATTTCGATCCTTTGAGTTTGGTCCGGGCCTCCATAAGTTGGTGACCCCTACCCAAAAGATCACAAATAAAAGTCGTTGTACATACCTCCGCGTGTGCTCATTTGAAAGCTCTTGACGAGTAGAGTAAACTTTAATTCAGTCGAAATGCTCTAAATTCAAGTTTTCGTTCTATGAGACATAAACAGAGTCCAAAACCAAGCCTTCAACCCGGCAGTCACTGGGGTATATTCTGTAACACGACTCACTGGGGGGGGGGGGGGGGGGGGGGGCAAGGGTATCCTCCCTGTATCTTCAGAACCGATGACCGCAGCGGGACGCGCAAGGCGGCATTCGAAAGCGCTCAATGAGATAAACCTAACGCACATCACTTAAACATTTCAAGTTAAGGTCACATGTCAGGTCACGGTCAAGTCAAACGTCAAAATCGAGGTATTTGAGTTTATGGACAATACTTGCCATCCATGGCCTTCGATAGCGCCTATGATCACCCAAAGTGCTGTCAAATGTATGATACATATCCCACATAAGCTAAAGTGAGATTGTTGGAAAAGGTCAAGGTCAGATCACAAAAGGTCACTACACACAAAATATCTACGAAAGTGATGCAGCGTGTAATTTATGGGTGCTTTTACGCGTAGAATTCGATAGTGATAGTCATTTTACCACCTGACTTCATTTACGTGAAGTTAGTGTCAAGTTCAGGTCAAGTTCAGGTCACTGAAGGTCAAAATTTGAAATTGATAAATGTAAATGAAAAAGCATGTTTCTATATCAGTTTTACCCCAAAAATACAGGCTGGCATTTATTTGTCTGTATCTGGTCAATAAAAGGCAAAAAATGCAATTTCAAAATATGACGTCACGATTTACCCATACTTTATATGCCATGTCAGTCAAAAAAGATTATATCGTTTTGAAAGTTGGTATGGTAGTTGCCCATATGTCGTTATCTGACATATATTCCGTTTTTAATATCTTTGAAAAATTGATTTTGTGGGCATTTTAAAAACAAAATTGTTTGACATTTTTTAGGTCAAAAACCAAAATTTACGAAATGTGGAGATAGCTGGTTTGTAGCCCTTGCAATTTTCTACTTTTGAGCGTTTTTCGATTGCATTTTTCTTCAAATGTGGCATTTGCACGGCTTGGCAAAGTGTAGCTGATTTTTGCGTCAAAATCGTGTTCAGTGACGTCACTAAATTCACTATATCTCGAGAAATTTCTAACGAAATTGCTTTATTTTTGCACAAAAGGTGTAAAAATGATGCCCGGAGAGGTACTAACAGTTTTGCGTCGATATCTAGATTAGTTGTTGAGATATTCCCAATATTCCTAAGGGGGGGGGGGGGGGGCTACCCCCCAGTGACTCGCGGGTCAATAGAGCTCTATTGAAGGCTTGCTTTTGGGCTCTGTTTATGTCTCATAGAACGAAAACTTGAATTTAGAGTATTTCGGCTGAATTCGAGTTTATTCTACTCGACAAGAGCTTTCCAATGAGCACACGCGGAGGTCTGTGCGACAACTTTGATTTTTTTACGTTTTGGTTAGGGGTCAACAACTTACGGAGGCCCGGGAGGGGGGGGGGGACCAAAACTCAAAGGATCGAAATGAAATTTGTCATCTTGTTATTGGTCTAGAGAAGAACGCCGTGTCAATTGGCAAGCTTGCACCGACGAAAAAGTTTTTTTTACACCCTACTGGGGGGGGGGGGGGGGGGGGGTAAATTTTACCCTCTCCCTCCAGGATTTTCCCAATAACTTGGAAACTATGTGAGATAGCGACGTCAAACTATTAATACCTTATGCTGCATCAATTATACGTCTTCTCACGAAATTTCACGGAAATTGAGGCAGTACTTTGGAAGAGAATGACGTTTTAATGAAGTCATGTCATGCCATTTTTGGTGGAAAAACGATAAATGTTGGAAATTTCGTAGAAAATCGAGTTTTAATGCAAATGAGAAATTCAAAATGTTAAAAGGATGTACATGACATTCTCTTCAAGATGGCTATCTCGGATTTACGAAAGTTTGGGTTGTTCATCACCAAAAAAATAAAAAAACAAAAATTGTGGAAAATGTCCGCAAAATATTTGTTTGAAAAGATATTCAAAAACCGGAATATATGTTAGAGAGCCAAGTATGGATGATACTCAAACTTATTTCACTTTCGGCTTATACGATAGATGTATTATACCTTTGAGACCACCTTGTGCGTTAATAGTCGCAATCTAAGGCTTTGGATGGAAAGTATGGCTCAAAAACTCAAATATCTCAAGTTTGACATTTGACCTGATCGTGACCTGACATGTGACCTTATTTTAATAATTTCGGGTGTGTATTATATTCGTCTCCTTAAAGGGAATAGTACACCTTTAACATTAGTTGTTAACTGAGATAGCCAGATTGTCGGGAGTACTGAGAAATCTCCAAATCTGAATTTTTCCTTCCAAAACGATCTAGTTGCTGAGTTTCAACGCAAAAACAGTTGGGTATAATTGGTCATATTTTAAAGGGCCAAATCTTGTGACGTTTCACATACGTCATTAGTATTCCTACCGCACTTCGTTTTCGCTATTTGAACGGACCGTCACCGAAACGCATCATATGTTTCAAGGTCCTATAACCAGGTAAGGACACGAGCCATTTGACCTTGAACTCGCCGGACCGCCGGATGACGTCACTGGCGGCAGCCGGCTCCTTTGTCGGCGCCATGCTCAAGCGGACCACGTAGTCAGCCGACAGTCACAACTTGCCAGTGGCGCACGCAGGGAATGGAGGGGTGGGGTGTCAAAAGGGTCGGCTGACTACCCAATTTATGAGGGGCACGCATCACATGGACCCGTATTCTGGCCCATACCTGGCAGGGGCCAGGACTTGGTGAGGCCTGATCGAGACAAGGGCCCGTTGCTGGCAAATTGGCGTGATATGGGGGCCGGTCAGGACGAGGGCCCGGTCCTTGCATATCCTTAATGCTGGCCCCTTTCTGGTAGGGGCCCGGTCTTGGTCAGATCCGATCGAGGCAGGGGCCTGGTGCTGGCAAAGGAGTGGCATGGGGCCCGGTCAGGACGAGGGACCGTTCACAACATGGCCCGGTCCTTGCATATTCTTGATACTGGCCAGTTCCTGGTAGGGGTCCGGTCTCGGTCAGGTCCGATCGAGGCAGGGGCCCGATGATGGCAAAGGCGTGATATGGGGCCTCGGTTAGGACAAGGGCCCGGTCACAACAGGTCCTTGCAAATTCTTGATACGGGCCCTTTCCTGGTAGGGGCCCGATCAAGGCAGGGCCCGGGGCTGGCAGAGTCGTTATATGGGGCCCGGTCAGGTCGAGGGACCCGTCACAACATGACCCGGTCCTTGCAAATTATTTATACGGGTTCGTTCTTGGTCAGGCCCGATCGAGGCAGGAGCCCGGTGCTGGCAAAGGCCCGGTCACAACAGGGTCCGGTCCTTGCAAATTATTGATACGTACCCGGTCTTGGTCACTGGTCAGGCCCGATCGAGGCAGGGGCCCGGTGCTGGTAAAGGCGTGTATGAGGGGCCCGGTCAGGCGTCGATCCCGGTTCCTTCGAATTATTGATATCACAGGCACATTCCTGGCATGGCAGTAAGGCAGGGGCCCGGTCTTGATCAGGCCCGATCCTGACAATATGTGGCATGCCGGGGCCGTCCTAATGAGGGCCCTCTCATGACAGGGACTGTTTTCTGCGAACCGAGAGAACAGGCCCGCTCGAACATGGTAAAATCAGCGGTCGAGGCAGGCAGAGATCGAGAAACGCTGTCTTGCAAATGACGAATTTTGTGAAGAAAACCTGATATTTTCGGCGTCTCATACGAGCCTTCTTTTACGCAACGTTAAGCTGAGCCTAGCCAAAGTTCGGGGGGGGGGCGTCCTGAAGTTGGGGGCAAGAGCACCCTCTGCCCCCCTCCCCGCCCCCTGTTCCCGGGCCTATGCGCCGGCGGCAGCCGTGTCACGGACGTCGCCAGCGCCGGCTGTGCGCTGCGCGCTCTGCCGCCAGTTACGTCACATCAAGTCTTTTTGGATCAGACGAGGTGTCCTATACGGCGCTCGCTCAAGAGGTGTCACCCCCCTGATGTTTTCATAAGCTATAAATATTATTGGCCATAACTTTGTCAATTTCCATTGGATTTCCAATCGAAAATAATGCCGACACTCGCCTTGAAAATGCACATCTTTTGATGGGTGGTTCGTACCTGTAACTACAATGGTCGCTGCAGTAGAAGCACATCCATAATTTATGCTCCTATTATACACGTGACTTCAGGTTTTGAGTAAATAACTTGGTTAATTTTGAACCGATTTCCAATTGAAAATTACCAAAAGATGCTTCGTGAATACGCATGTTTTGATGGGTGTCTGGGTCGCGGTACCTGCAATATATCGATTAAATTGTGCAAATGTTTGTTCTTGCATTACGCTGTCTTGCGGCAAGTTTGTGATGAGCTATACATATTATTGCCCATAATTTGTCAATTTTCATTGGATTTCCAATTGAAAATAATACCGACACTCGTCTTGAAAAGGCACACCTTTTGACGGGTGGCTCGTACCGGTAGCTACAATATTCTCCGCAATAGAAGCACATGCACCTGTAACTGCGATACATTAGGGATACATTCTGCATGTGGTTACAGTTGTAAGTAATTACCTGTCAATTGTGAACCGATTTCCAATTGAAAATTACCAATAGATGCTTCGTAATAAGACGCATTTGTTGATTAGTGGCTGGTCGGCGTTCATGCAATATATCGATTAAATTTGGCAAAGTTTGTTTTTCGTTTACCTACGATGAATTGACGCTTAGCTCAAAATATTATTAGCTATACCTCTGTCAATTTTAATTGGATTTCCAATTGAAAATAATGTCGACACTTGTCTTGAAAAGGCACACCTTTTGATGGGTAGCTCGTACCGGTAGCTGAAATATTAACTGCACAACCACACATTTATTGCATCCACCACACCGATGAACACACATATAAACACATTTGTGGGTAGGTATATCACATTTATTTATGCACATGAACATTATGGGTATGTGTTCACGCACCGCCACTCCAACTCTACTCATACAATGCTATAGTGTACACATTCACACATTTTCAATCGCGACCAATATACTCGCGAGTCGCGCCCAAGCGAACGAGGTTGTTAGTATTGCTTACATGTTGTGATTCAAGGATATACTTTTGCCGGTATGACGTCACATCTCGGTTTGGTGACGCAAGATTATTGTGACGTAATTTGTATTAATATAAATATTTTTCCCTCAAATTATGACAAATTAGTACTTTTTTTCTCGCAAAAACGAATGCCAGAACCGTAATCAGGACACTCTTTCCCATCATCCCACATACTTTTCCCGAGGTGTACTATTCCCTTTAAGAGCTTTCGATCGCCGCCTTGCGCGTCCCGCTGCAGTCATTGGTTCGGAAGATACGAGGGGGGTAATATTCCCCCCTCCCCCAAGCGGGGCGCGTTCGGCTGCCGACCCCAGCGGGGCGCGGGTTAACCCAGCCCGAAGGCTCCACTACCCAAAGTGGGGTAATATACCTATTTTATCATCACTGATGTATATGCTTAACGCGTTTGGGTCCTAAACTGCCGTTGAACAGAAAGTGCTCAATCGGATGCTTGGAGTCAGGGTTCACAAACGTGCTTGATAACCGTGAGTAGTTATGGCCCTAGATTCATCCCAACAAGACCAAAGGATAGGCTACATTATTTTAAATGCTTTCGTGCCAACATATCTTAACTTCCCGCATTTATGTGCATATTCCGGACAATAAAGTAAACACACAACACAAAGACTTTAATGTGGTTTCACGCAGCATGAATTCACAAAAATAATAGTTACGTAGCAAATTTTAATATTTCATGAAGCGTTTAACAGATACGGCAATGAACGTTACACTGTTTAGTCACCCCATATGCGATGCCGTTTAAATAGCTTGGAGCCCTTCACGATGTACGGAGTGAAAGTTCCATATATTCGGTTCTTACTGTCTGGTGCAGTGCTGGCAACTGTCGCTTGCAGGTATTACAAAATCTCTCCCTTTTTAGCTCGACTGGTGTTTGGCCTTTGTCGTTGTGACCATAATAAACCCTCACCGTGCTCAGATGGTTCAGCACAAGAGACCTGCCTGTACGTCAAGATGCACTCAATGTGCTCTGCGGCCTGCAGGTCTCTAATAATCCCGGATCCGAGGTATGTACGTTGCACTTGCGTAGTTCTGTTCTGTTTCGGGGTTCTGTTTCGGACTGTGCCACTCACTGCTGTGGTCATAGCTGTGCTAAATATGTCCAGTTTTCGACCGGCGGTGGCCCACCCTGTATAGAGCCACTCGGCACGGGAACGTAATCAGTTAATTATATTTAATTTACAGTTAAATTGTATTGAAAATTAAAATAATACGATACAGGCTATCGCGACATGTCAGTAGCTCTTTTTGGCAGTCGCATGTTAATTAATTTTTTAATGTGATTTGGAATTATAATATATTTAAACTTAATGGAAAAATTAACAATTAAATTGCAGTTAATTAAGCGTCAGTTGAGCTCTTTCTCACTCTCTCACCACGACATCTTAAAAAAACACCTTTACTATAACTTATGCGATGTCCTGGTGAAAGGAATATAAAACAAATAGAAATACCATTTACATATCAAAACACCATAGGCTTAATTGTGCACTTCGAAAATTGTGTGAGACATGTCTCCCCGGGCGGCGGAGCCCATGAAACATATTATCACCGACTTGCTCGACATCGTGCTTACCGCTTATACCGCGTGTTGTTGCTTTTCAGATCCTTTTGTTCTTCTCCATGGACTCGTCTTCTACGTATGCGTTTTTTTTGTAACCTACATGTCACGTACCAAGCATTCTTGTGCAAATAATCCAAGATCAAATGATCATCGCACCAAAAACCTTTGCAGTGACAGCACTTCTATTGGCAATATAACTATAGTTAAGCCAAACATTTGATGTTAGCAATGTGCCTTAGCAGCGAAACCGGAATTCAATACGTACTTTTTTCGTTTCACTTCCAGGTGAATACCCATTTCATCCACTTCTTTTATTGGTCCGAAGTTCATATCCTTGTGCCTTTTCCATGTCCATTCCGTGTTGCAATCTTCCCGTAAATTAGAATACTCTTCAAAATACACAACATGCACGACTTGCACTACAGAAAAGAGGGTATGTCTTAAAGGGAATAGGTCACCTTGAAAGTTGTATTGAAATTCAACCATACGGTGCATCTTGAGCTCAAAACTACCAATATGACCTTGGTTTGGACAACTGATGGATATATGTGGGGAAAGAAGTAAGTTTCTCTTTGTATTTCACGATTAATCGTAGATAGCAGCTGGCGTTCTGGCTCCGCCCCGCTCCGCCAGACGACAAGTACAGTCTCTGAACAAGGGGCCGCCGCGCCGCCCGGACGGCTGAGCGGATATTAACGAGGCGTCGTGATCAGAGACTACGTGCCAGAGAGTGTACCTGCCTCCGGCGGCGAGCGTTAATATCCCGATCGTGGCCCGGAACAGCGGACATGAAACCGGGCCCACTAGTCCTGTGTCGAAATTACTTAACGAAGGGAGGCAATGCTTTCACCACAACTCATTTTGAGATCTGCTCTACAAATCTGCTATCTCAGTCCAAAACCCCATGTTAAAGGTGAACTATTCTCTTTAAACGCGAAGTGTTGTTCGCATCCGATCAATTCCGTTCTACATATTTAACCAGGCTTGGCTGCTGCTGTATTATTTTGCTATCATGACAAATATGAAAGAACTGCATACGTCGCATAAGATATATGACCGTGTCTGTGTTGCATGTGGCAGCCTGAATAATACAAAGCCTTATCTGGATATGCCTATAATTTACTGTGTTATAGTCGTTAACACGGTTATTTGCCGGTCTGACGACACGGTCATCAAGCGGCTCCCAGTACGGACCGTCGCCTTATCTGGATATGTCTATAATTTACTGTGTTATAGTCGTTACCACGGTAATTTGCCGGTCTGACGACACGGTCACCAAGCGGCTCCCAGTACGGACCGTCGCCCGGTACGGACGTGCCTCGCGTCGCTCCGTCCCGACGCTGCACAACATGCCTTCCATGCGGCTGCGTCCGTCGCTGCTGCTGCTGCTGCTGTCGCTGCCGCTGCCGCCGGCACGTTCCGACGCTCTGCTGGTGCCGGTGCTGCCGTGGAGCGGCCACGGCCGCAGCACGCTGGCCACCGCCGCCGCCGGCAACTGCGCCCAGTGCGGCGTGCTGTGCGCGCTGCGGCCGGCCTGTCGCGCCGTGTCCTGCCCCGGCGCCGCTGCCGGCCCGTGTCAGCTGCTTGGAGAGGCTGCAGAGCCCGTGGAGGCGCGCTGTGCCCCAGACTGGACAGAGTTCGGCGGCGCCTGCTTCAGCCTGCAACGGGAGAGGATGAACTGGGACGAGTCCAAGGCACACTGCCGCGGGCTGCGGTCCGGCGCCGATCTGGCCTCGATCCACTCGCAAGAGGAGAACGTCTTCGTTCAGTCGCTGCTGAACATTGTGTCCGTCTGGATCGGACTGGAGCACACCGAATCGCCGGACAACGGGCCATATGACTTCCACTGGCTGGACGGCACCCCGTATAACTTCACCCACTGGCGCGACAACCAGCCCAACGACCCTCGCGCCATGCAGCTCGGCGTGGTGGCGCAGAGTAGCACGGCTCTGTGGATGGACTACCGCGTCGAGGAGGGAATGCCGACGTACGCCCAGCTGTGCAAGTACACCCCCTGAGCGTCGCCGTGGAGTTGCCGTGGATCAGTCAAACGGCCGAGATGCGGAAGATAATTATCACGATAGGTGTGAAGAAAAGTGTATTGGGTTGGTTGCCGCACACTGCACACTGCACACTGCACACTGCACACCAGGGTTGTGCTCTACTCAGAGACGGTGAGTCAGATTTGACTCAACTCTGACTCAAATAAACTTGAGTCAGAGTCGAGTCGCTTAAGCAAAAATAGGGGTTCGCCTTGAGTCAGAGTTGAGTCGCTTAAAAACATAAGGGCTCAACTTGAGTCAGAGTCGAGTCGCTTAATCAAAATAGGGGTTTGAGTTGAGTCAGAGCGAAGTCGCATGGATGTCGCTGAGTCAAAGTTGAGTCACCTGGATGCTAATTGAGTCAAAGCTGAGTCGGCTCATCCTCTTACGAGTCAAAGTCATATCTTATACCAAACAAATTTGGGAGCAACTAAATAATAAAGGGGTCCAAACAATGTTCTAGAGTGTGAAGTGTTTTCAAACCCACATACATCAATTTTGCCTAAAAATAACTTTAAGAGTACTTAACTCATCACAAACTCTACTGACTGCTCCTTATCATAAGTAAAACAATGCAATATTAAATATGTACATATAAATGATAACTGCAGTATATATAACCTAATAATAACCATATCAACATAACATTCTGGAGTGTGCATACGAACCATACGCGCCATTAATGTCTGAAATCAAAAAGTTTGCATCACAAATTTATTGAGGTTAAGGTACTTTAAGAATGTTAATTCAACAACAGATCACAATTCACTTTGTTTTCTAACGCCGAAATAATTGTTATCTCTGAAATCCTACGGTTATCACATGTCAGTTCACTCGGTTCAAGCGCGATTACTTTCTCCCACTCCCCAACAACGAATTGACAAGTATCAATCCAGGCCGCATCAATCATACGGATGTCACATATGCAATTTCTCCAAATGACTGTTTAAACCAGTTCACTTGAAAACTCCATCCGCACTTTTTATTAATTTTATGTGCGGAGTTTCAGGGTGGTTTAAAGGGTATTATAAGTTGTAACCATGTTTAATATACACGTGTAAAGATGCAAGGAGTTGTGCTACAATATTAATGACGTCATATTAGACTGTAGACAAAGCCACTTTTCAGTCTGTTGTGCCTTCAGCTGACTGCTCTTCTTCAATTAGGGACCTCAAGAACACCATAAACTGGGTATAAACTGGGGAGTTGAATTACTGAACTAATACCAATTTTTTCCTTATCGAATGACATAAGTATAATGGCGAAGAAGTGTTACAATCCAAAAAGTGTTACAGTACAACATCCTGAAGTAACTCAAAATGCATGAGTGATGTCAAAGTGTCGACTTCGAAGTGGCGGCTAGGGTCGGTGCCAATTGAAAAAGTAATAATGTTAATTATCTTGGTCACATTATAAAGGAGGATGTCAGAATTCAGATGATGTTGATATTGCACGGCAGAACATTGTGCACAGCTGTGGTGGAAGTTTTTTTTAGGAAAGATACTATGAAGCGTTTTGTTGTGAGTTATCACAAGTCACAACATCCTGAAGCGATTGATTGGTTTGTCAAAATTTGAAAACACAAATGTGTGTGTGTGGGGGAGGGGGGAGGTGAAGCGTCAGAAAAAAATATGTTGCACGGGGTAGAGGTAACAAATAATTAGAACAACTGAACACTGATTTATAGAAACTGAACACTGATTTATAGTCACAACATCCTGAAGCGATTGATTGGTTTGTCAAAATTTGAAAACACAAATAAGTGTGTGTGGGGGGGGGGGGGGGAGGTGGGAGGTGAAGCGTCAGAAAATAATATGTTGCACGGGGTAGAGGTAACAAATAATTAGAACAACTGAACACTGATTTATAGTTGTTTGTCAGGGAAAATTTGGGGGATAATTCCCCTGGCTCAAGAATGTTGACACCCCCCGTGACGGAGCCCCTGCATTTAAGGGGTAAAACGCCTGGACCTCTGAGCGATTACCTTTCCGGTACTTAGTCTAGTGTATAGTATAGTGGTATAGTGGTATAGTGGTAAGTCTGATGAGCTTGGCAACGGCAAGCTTCATCAATATTATGTTTTGATACAATTAGGTCTGAGGTGACGTTCATAATTGCAGTGTTAGGAATGCCCTAACGGCATTGCGATGATTAATATTCTTGACTTAGCCAATCAGTAGTGAAATCCTCTGACATTTAGTGATGCTTTACCAGAAACCAGATTCCGCAAACATCCCAGTCTTAAACGGCGCAGCCAGTCAGGATTTTGAAGTGAACGCAGCTTGTCTAGATCTAGCTGGTCATATTAATTTCTTATTTTGACGTCATTGGCTACAATCAATCCTTTCCTGATCGGACCTGTGGCATGAAAACGCTGCATCACAGTGTCTACATTGAGCTGCATCTTAGCGACCCTACAAATTTATTTTATATCAATGTAACCACTAACCAGTTCATAGTTATGTATTAGCCAGGTTTAGCTCAAAATTATTTCATACTGCTAGTGACAGAACCGCTAGCCTCCTACTACCGCTAAACTAGTGACTGAACCGCTAGCGCTACCTTTCCTGTTTTAACAGATGGTTTATCATTGTCAGGCTTTCGGCCAATCAAAACATTCCATTGCTTGGACACAACAGTTTGGAATATGTGTTGACTTGTATTGAAGTTGAACGCTACAAATTACAAAATATAAAATTTTGTGGTTGCGGTTGGCACTGGGGAATTACATGTCTGTGTGGTACACCCTTGTGAAACGCTGGTGGATGGTGTGGTTTAATTGAATTTTACTAATGAGAAAGACATCAATATCGTATCATAGTGTATTGACGCCTGTGTTCTGCAACTGGAATTGACTGCTGTAAATGCAGTGTTTCTACTGGACTCTGCAGTCTGCAGTCTAGTATCTATCTGACTGAGCAAAATGGTGTAAGTAACAAAAGGCCAGGAACTATTACTTTAACTCGTAACCGTAAGTGCCTATTCAGTATTCATGAATACAACACACCGGTTAGTGTTTTACAACCTGCTAGCCTGCTATCAGTATTGACTATTGAGCTTGTTGATTGGTTTGGTAACTCAATTTTAATTAACACCTGTTTTACTTTTCAGTCTAGCTCAAGAACCAACTTCAAATAAGCCTCACTTATTTCATATTTGCATCCATCATATAGGACCATTAAAATCCATAGCAATTAGCAATAGTGGTAAAGTAAAGATATGCACCTGTGCTGGTGCGAAATAATAATAATAATAATAATAATAATAATAATAATACAAAACATAATAATAATAATAATAATAATAAATAATAAATAATAATAAATAATAATAAATAATAATAATAATAATAATAATAATAATAATAATAATAATAATAATAATAATAATAATTATTATTATTCTTATTATTATTATTATTAATATTATTATTATTATTATTATCATTATTATTATTAGTATTATTATTATAATTATTATTATTATTGTTATTAGGAAGATATATATTTGAATATAGCTTACAATGCAGCTGGATGCAGTAGATATGATAATGCAATATTAATTCATGTGCCTTGATCCAGAGTAAATCAAAATAAAAGTGTTTACATATATGATATAATATTCCAATGAGTTTTTGCAAGTCAAATACATTTTAAGCAAAGTCGTTAGGTTAGTTGAACATGAGTCAAAAATGAGTCGAATCAAGCAACTTTCACATGAGTCAAAGTTGAGTCGACTAAAAAAAAAATCCCGCTTGAGTCAGAGTTGAGTCGGGTAAAAGAAAATGAGTCAAAGTTGAGTAGACTAAAAAAATTGTCCCCTCGCTTGAGTCAGAGTTGAGTCAGGTGTAAAAAAGCAAATGAGTCAAAGTTGAGTCGACTAAACAAAACAAAAAATCCCCGCTTGAGTCAGAGTTGAGTCAGAGTCCCTTCGTAAATGAGTCAGAGTCGAGTCAGTCTAAAATAATCTGAGTCGAGCACAACCCTGCTGCACACTGCACACTGCACATTAGGGCAGTAGTTTCGGCAATTTCGTCATTATTTCTTTTGCGCCCGAAATCAATAAATCACTTGATACCACTTGATTTGCCTTTCTTTATTTGTGTCCTTTTATGTTGTTCGTATTCATGCAGCTGCTATAACTGAGTCAGCAGCTATCAACTGTGCATCCAATGGGGTTGGGGACAATTTTGTAAGGTACCAATATGTTGGGCTCATAAAAACAAGGATAATTTTTCCTAATGTAAATTTAAACAAAATTTAGTACAAATTCGAAATGAACTAAAAAATTATTAAAAACTAAAGCAATTAAGCTCATGGTACTTGTAGTTGTGACGTCACGACTATAGTGAACATCATGACTGAAAATGCCTAATCAGCGGCATTTTCTGCGCGGCGGTATTTTTTTCGTTTATTTTTCCCCGTTTTTTTCTTCTTCCTTTTTGCCCTTTTTTCGTTCATTTCCAGCGAATTCTGTACTGTAACTTAGCAACATAACATATGTCGAATTTCGTGTTTAGATAGAAGACCAATGATTGCTTTTAATGTAGAGCTTGAAAACGGCGAGTATGTGGTAAATAATACTGATATATCAATCGAATTATAAATGAGATACTCATGAAGACCCACAACACAAAGCAAAGATGGAGTTTTGACTGGCCCGACTAAAGCAACATTGTGATACAATTTGAAAGGAAAAACTTGTGAGGCAAGATTGAAGAAACTCTTCCAAGAAATGAGGAAGTCAGAACTCAACGAAGCGACAGGTTTTTTATTCGAAGCAAATACACAGGAACCGGCATGGCACATCCCGCTGCTGAGGCGTAGCTCTTCTATCCGCTAATAATCAGTGGATGTTATTGTCATCAATAAGTGTTAATGCGGTGAAGAGAAATGTTTGCTCTGTGTTGTTTTTCTTTAATGGGTTAATAAATATCCTCCTTAAATTGATGTTTTAAAAAGTGGGCACATGGCTGAAACTTCACATAAATACAACACAAAAATGTATCATATATAATAATAATAACATTAATTTCGCACACACGCACCTTTATTTCGAAGTGGTACATAACATAACAATCATTAAGTCATCTCATCATACGGTCACTACTTCCATCTGCTTTTGAGCAACTATGCGGTTGAGCAAAGCCCTAAACATATTCTGTACGGCAGCTTTTCCTGTTGATGCTAGGTCTAGATGAATGATACCATAATCCTGTCTTAGCTGCACTGGTGGTTCTTCCATTGAGGCACATGACACCTAAATTAGTGAAACATATAAAGTATATTTTTTCCCCTAAATATTCAATAACTTTAGTAGGATTATAAGGAATGCAATATTTAATAGATAAATAATTCCCAAACAGTTGAAACGCGTCCCATTTTCATGTTATTTCAAGATGTTTGTTGATATCGATAGGCCCAAACCAGCCTAGCTATCCGGCCTCCTTGTCCTCACATTCCAAAGCATCACCCTTCCGTCTACACTGCTCGCAGGATATCTCAAATATAACGTCCGCGTCTACATCCCGAACCCTCTGCGCTGCTACAAGTGCCAGAGATTTGGTCACGGCGTCAAATTCTGTAAGCAGGAGGCTCGGTGTAACAAGTGCGGTTCTTCACTGCATGACGGATCTCCCTGCTCCACACCGACCAAATGTCTGAGCTGTGGATCCACTGATCCCGTTGTCACCTCCACTCAGTGTCCTGACTGGAAAAAGGAGGAGATTTGCACACTGAAGGTCACTTCCAACATGTCGTACCCGCAGACACGTCGCGCGGTGGAAGAAATAACGCCCACTACAACTTCTAAAACCTATGCCCAAGTTACCAAAAAACAAACGGCCACATGTGGAACTCAAACTGAGTCCCTATCCCAGCTCCCTCCCCTCAAACTGTTGGCACCTCTCAGACCAGCCACAGTGGAAACCAGCACCACGACCACGGCTTGCCCGGCCCTGCGCCAATCACGGCATTCGCATTCACGGCAAGATTGGGTATAATTAGTCGCCGCCTGACCGCGGCAGGGGTCGGACCGCTCCGCGCCGCGGGTCATGTGTGGCGAGTGAGGGCTCCGCTGCGGGCGGGTGAGCGGTCGACAGGCAGTGGTAGCTATGAACGGCCAGCATTGATTGTGCGGTTTTGTGGTTCAGTGCAACAGGCTTGGCTTCGTGGCTTTTTTTCTGGAGCAGGAGTGAGGCGAGTTGTGAGTTCGGGAGTGTGTGAGAGTCTCCAGACTATGGCGACCGACTCGGAACGTGATTCCGACCGTGAACCGCTGTTCCAGGAGTGTCATCCGGCTTCCGAAACAGACAGTGCGACGGGAGGGCGGAAGCGCCAGATATCGATGCCGGAGATGGCTCGGCAAGCTCAAACAAAGCGAGCGAAGCTTCTCAACCATGGCCGGAGGTCTCACTCGCCGCGAGACGCCGCCCGAGGCGGCCGACCTGAACCGGTTGAGTCGCCCGCTGTTCAGCAGCCGGCCGTGACCCTGGACGCGATCCAGGGCTTGATCGAGGCCGGCAATCGAGAGGTGATCGCGGCTTTTGATGCAAAATTTGCTCAACTGGCAAAAAGATTAGATATTGTCGAGTCTGAGTGTTTGGAAAAGGACCTGGAAATTCAGAGACTAAACGCCGTGGTGGGGGCACAGAAGAAGGCAAGTATTGAGCTCAGGGAGCGGCTGGAGGGCATCGATCTCAATCGCCGTCTATCGTCATTAATTGTCACTTGTGACGATTTTGGAGCTCGCGTCCGGGACGAGAACATAGAAGCAAGGGTTGTCCAGGTGCTCAACAGAAGATTTCCTGATCTGAAACTCACGACGGCTGATATCCAGGTGGCTCATCGCCTACAGAGTAACAACAAGGTGCTCGTCAAATTCATCAAACGGCGCGTTCGCGACGACATTTTCGAGCGGCGTTTCGGCCTGTTCGGCCGGCGCGGTGTCCCAGGGCGCCCCGACCCGGGTCGCGGTGATGCGTGCGCCGGCCAACAGATGGCAGCACTCTTCATAAACGAGTCGCTCACCCCGGGATGCCAACAAATCTTCAACTCACTTCTCTACGCGAGGAAGCCCGAAAACGGAGCGAAGGTCGCCTCGGTGTTCAGCCGACGTGGCCTGGTCTACTGTAGGAAGGAGAAGAACGGGACGAACATCCTCGTGTGGGATCAGGAGCAGCTCAAGCGGATTCTCGGCGGCGGCGCACGCCCGTTGCGCCGGGAGCCGCCCGGGCGGCCGGGGCGGGGTGTACCGGCGTCCGCCGCCGGTCTACCGGGTCCGCCGGCGGCCGGGTCCGCTGGATCCGCGTCTCTCGAGGGGCGCAAGAGTGGACCAGAGGTGGGGCGAGGAGCGGCACCGGCTCTGCCTGGCTCCGCTCCGACTGGTCCGCCGCCTGTCCGGCCGCCGCGGGACCCGCCCGTCCCTTCATCTCGGCAGGAGAGCGACCCGGCGGGTCGCCCGAACCCGACGGAGGGATCCGGCTCTGGCCGGACGGTGCTGTGCGATACCGACCTGACGGGGTCGTCGGGGCGCCCGGACGCCGTCGATGCCTGAACTCTGGGACCCCTTGCGTTGTCCAGTGGATCGCGTCGGACTCGGCGCCGGTGCCGGCGGGACGGGCTCGCGGGCGCTGGGCTGATCGCCGGCGAGAAGTTGCTGAGAGGAGGACGCGACGCTTTGGTTTGTAGCACCTCTGTTTGCCTACTTGAACAATGTTTTGCCTTAAACCCTTGACTTAGATAAGTAACACAACTTCCAGTTAATAGCCTTATATGTTTGTATTAGACTAAAACTGCTTGTCTGAGTAACAACATTTATATGTTGCAACGTTGTTGTGATCTGTCGACCGTTTTTCGCCTGCCCTCAGGTTTTCTGTTACATGTTAGTTTTCTGTTACACGTTTGTCTTCCAGGATGCCCCTCTTTTGCTCTGTGTTGGTGTGTCTCGTGTGTTTGTGTGCTGTGCCGATCGTATGAATGAAGGTTTGTTTATTTTTTTTGTTAGTTTGTCGGTGGCTGTCGAGTTACGCACGCAAGGTTGTAGGTGGTCTGGTCGTGCATCCCGTTGCATGCAGGTGGCAACATGTTTTGCGCAGCCTCTCGGCTGCTTCCGGTCGGGACATAGGTCGGCTGTGTGTGTGCGTGTGTAAATGTAGTTGTGTGCAATGGTTCGTGGGTGTGAAGGCGAGGTGGCGGTTGACAGCGGCAATGTTTACCATTGTGGGTAGGTGTACAGGAGGTAAAGAAGTATGTCTTGGTGAAAAGTGCATAGTCTATTTGCGATTCGTTGTATTCTTCTTACACTGCCCACAAAACTCGGTATAAAGCTGGCATTATGTCTGTTACGTTTAGCATAACCTAAGTCCGGTCGGTCATGTCAGTAGCTTCTAGTGGTGAGTTGAGAGTATGCTCAGTTAACTGTAGAGGGTTAGGAGAGTACAAGAAAAGGAGAGACGTGTTCAACTTCTTTAAAGGCGTGGACTGTAACATATTCCTACTACAAGACATTCACTGTGCTAAGGGGAGGGAAAACTCGTTTCGAAATTTATGGGGCACGGATATTCTCATAGCACCGTATGCAAATAACGCAAGAGGCGTTGGAATACTAACAAAAAATATTGATATACAATTTTCATCCAGGAAAGTAGATGAGAATGGTAATTACCTGATAGTGAAAGCGACAATTAATCAAAATTTTGATATTATAATAGCAAATATTTACGGTCCGAACTCTGATAATCCCACGTTTTTTGAAAACATTGAAACCATGTGTGTGGACATGGCTGAGGATACAATACCAATACTCATTGCGGGGGATTTAAATATGGCACTCAATAGTGAGCTTGACACGCATAACTATGCCAGAGAAAACAACGTAAATGCTAGAAACCGCTTTCTTAGAATCATGGAGGAGAATAACATGATTGATGTTTTCCGCAATCTTAATGGAAATTTAAAACGATACACATGGAGAGTGAAGCGTCCTGTTATTAAGCAGGCTCGCTTAGATTATTTAATTGCCTCTGAGATGCTTTCTCCTTATATTATGCAGGCCTCGGTAGCTCCTGGGTACCGCACAGATGGTGGTGATCATGCAAATGAATCTCAATGAGTCGCAAAGAGGGAAGGGTTTTTTCAAATTCAATTGCGCTTTGTTGAAAGACATGACATATATAGAAAAGGTAAAATTAATCATTCAGGATACGATATGTAGGTATGCAGTGCCGGTATATGAGTATGAGTTCATGAAAAGACGCCCAGAAGAAATTAAATTCACAATCAGCGATTCCTTGCTCTGGGAGACTATCTTGCTTAACATCCGAACGGAGACCGTCTCTTATGGAATACACAAGAAGCGAATGTTTTTGAGAGAAGAAAAGTATGTAGTAAGGAACATTGCTGAGGCTGAATTAGAGGTGCATACCCACTGCACTGGGGAAACTTTGAATCGACTTGAATCGTACAAAGGTAGGCTGGAGGAAATGAGGAAGCTAAAGATGGAGGGGATTATCACACGATCCAGGGCCAAATGGTATGAATCAGGTGAAAGGTCTACTGGCTATTTTCTTGGCTTAGAGAAGCGAAACTACATGAATAAACTGATACCCTCGCTCCTAAATGAAAAGAAGAGGATAACTAACCAAAACGAAATCATCGAAGCTCTTGTGAATCATTTTAGAGAAGTATTTCGAGAGAGACCAGTTATAGAGGATGAGTTAGATGACTTTTTAGATTGCTTAACGATGAAGCAAATATCAGAAATGCAAAGGGAAGAAATTGGTAAGCCCATTGAAATGCAGGAATTAGCTTTAGCGTTGCGGAAAATGTGTAATAAGAGATCACCTGGTTCTGATGGCTTCCCTGTAGAGTTTCTCAAATTCTTCTGGGTAGACCTTAAAAGTGCATACTATCGAATGATACTGGAAAGTTTCAACAAAGGAGCGTTGCCATTGACTCTACGTGAGGGCATTATTTGTCTTATCCCAAAGCCACAAAAACCCAGAGATGATATAAATTCCTATCGCCCAATTACTCTGTTAAATGGTAGTTATAAAATTATATCGTCCGTATTTGCAAATAGATTTAAGAAAGTCATACCAACCATCATTGAAAAGGATCAGACAGGCTTTGTTAATGGCCGATTCGTGGGTGATAACACACGTCTGACATATGACTTGATTGAATGTTTAAAAAGCAAAGGAATGCATGCCTTGTTTATGAGCTTGGACATTGAAGGGGCCTTTAATACTGTAAGTGGACATTTATCAGAAAGGTATTGAAGAAGCGAAATTTCCCCGAATCGGTGGTAAGGTGGTTTGATGTCTTGTATGTTGGATCGTTCTCGAGACTTGTTTATAATGGACACATTTCGGAAAGTATTGATCTACAAAGATCTTGCAGGCAAGGAGACCCCTTAAGCTGCTACATTTTTTTGGTGGTGATGGAATGTTTGTTGGAAAAAATACGTCAAAACTCACGCATTAAGGGCATAACGGTAGGCGGCACCGAGTTTAAGGTTTCAGCATATGCCGATGATACTCTCTGTTTTCTAGATGGTAGCGTGAACAGTTGCAGAACACTGTTCTACGACTTGGGAATATTCGCGAAGTTTTCCGGTCTTAGGCCAAATATAGGCAAAACTGAAGCTTTTTGGGCGGGTGCTGAAGTCGAGGAAAGACCCCCCATCTGTGAAGACCTTAATTTTCGATGGGTGAAGAAACTTAAGGTCTTAGGTGTATATTATGCAAACGACGAAAGTACAGTCTTTCAAGAAAATTTCGAAAATAGGCTGAACCAAGTTGTGGCAATCATAAACGGATGGAAGCGTCGTAATCTTACAATTAAGGGAAAGGTAATTGTCATTAAGTCGTTGCTCTTACCAAAATTTACCCATTTATTTACCGCTCTTCCTGCACCACCCAAGCGGTTCATCGACAAGCTAAAACAGGTGATGTTTAACTTTGTATGGGGTGGGAGAACAGACAGAATCAAAAGAAGCAGTATGTACAAAAAATATAACGAAGGTGGAGTAGCGATGATCGAGATAGAGTCCTACATTGCAGCACTTAAGATAACATGGGTTAGGAGGTATTTAGTTTCTACCCAGGTTTGGACAACACTTTTTGATAGTGAAATAGCTCAAGGTGCCTTTTTATGGAACAGAAACGCGCGATCGCTCGCAAAATTAGCAAAAACGATAGGGAATGCTTTTTGGAAAGAGACAATAATGGCGTACGCCAAGTTAACTTCAACGATAGTGATAGACTTATTAGATGTAGGTCGCTGTTGTTTATGGTATTCAAATGAAACCAAATTTAAAGATGAGAAGATTGGGCAATGGATGAGTAGGGGGCTGCATAACATTAATGACGTCGTGAGCGAAACAGGACGCTTTCTGAATTATAGTGAATGTAAAGACAAGTTTGGCGTGAGAGCTACGCCTTTAGATTTACAGGGTCTCATTCGAAGTTTGCCAAACCACTTAATAGCACAACGTAATACGGAAAGGCATATGGAACCAATCATCCATCCTTATGTAAGTTGTGTTCTTGAAAGCAGACGCGGGGCAACAAAGTTTTACCATCGGTTAATCAGTGACAAATACCGACAAAGTCACAATTCATGGGAACGCCATTGGGAAATAGAATTTGGAGATGTGGATTGGACTGTAACATATGAATCAATATATAAAAGTACCACATCAGTTCGACTTCAGATGCTGAATTATAAGATTATGACCAAAATCGTTGCAACAAATAGCTTGCTATTCCGCATAGGCATAGCCGAACATGATAGATGTTCAAGATGTAACAGTGTTAGGGATACTATAGATCATAAATTTTGGGGGTGCGATTACGTGCGGCGTTTTTGGAACGAAATTAGCGAATGGCTGACCAAATTGAGCGGAGTTGGTAGAATCTCTCTCAGCAGAAAGATGGTTATATTGGGTATGGATGGAGGCAAGCTTGTAAATCACGTTATTGCGATAGGAAAAAGCATTATTAATGAAAACAATAGCTTAAGCCTTGCTAAATTAATCGCACGCGTAAACATAGATAAAAAGACTGATAAAATAATTGCTAAACGTAAAGACAGGCTTGCAGAGTTCGAGGAAAAGTGGGCAGCTGTTCCAACCTAATTGCGTTTGCCGCTGTTTTCACCGCTATTAAGAGTTAGACTGACGATGTCACTGGGACTGCGAGCTGTGCAATGGTATTGAGATATATGTGTGGGATATATGTGTGTGCTCGAGCTTGCTAACCACCGCCGCTACACGCCGCGTTATGTTTATTTAGCGTAGGTTATTTATGAAGTGGGCCCGACCCTCTGACGTATATATGTATGGCGCGGGCCCGACCGCCGGAAGGGTCACCGGGGCCGGTGGGAGGGAGGGAGCGGACGAGCGAGGAGTCGTGTGTGTGTGTGTGTGTGTGTGTGTGTGTGTGTGTGTGTGTGTGTGTGTGTGTGTGTGTGTGTGTGTGTGTGTGTGTGTGTGTGTGTGTGTGTGTGTGTGTGTGTGTGTGTGTGTGTGTGTGTGTGTGTGTGTGTGTGTGTGTGTGTGTGTGTGTGTGTGTGTGTGTGTGTGTGTGTGTGTGTGTGTGTGTGTGTG
Source organism: Chirona hameri (assembly GCA_036785665.1). Lineage (NCBI taxonomy): Eukaryota > Metazoa > Arthropoda > Thecostraca > Balanomorpha > Balanidae > Chirona > Chirona hameri. The sequence continues at coordinate 38,359 of JAXIVJ010009875.1, forward strand.
TGTGTGTGTGTGTGTGTGTGTGTGTGTGTGTGTGTGTGTGTGTGTGTGTGTGTGTGTGTGTGTGTGTGTGTGTGTGTGTGTGTGTGTGTGTGTGTGTGTGTGTGTGTGTGTGTGTGTGTGTGTGTGTGTGTGTGTGTGTGTGTGTGTGTGTGTGTGTGTGTGTGTGTGTGTGTGTGTGTGTGTGTGTGTGTGTGTGTGTGTGTGTGTGTGTGTGTGTGTGTGTGTGTGTGTGTGTGTGTGTGTGTGTGTGTGTGTGTGTGTGTGTGTGTGTGTGTGTGTGTGTGTGTGTGTGTGTGTGTGTGTGTGTGTGTGTGTGTGTGTGTGTGTGTGTGTGTGTGTGTGTGTGTGTGTGTGTGTGTGTGTGTGTGTGTGTGTGTGTGTGTGTGTGTGTGTGTGTGTGTGTGTGTGTGTGTGTGTGTGTGTGTGTGTGTGTGTGTGTGTGTGTGTGTGTGTGTGTGTGTGTGTGTGTGTGTGTGTGTGTGTGTGTGTGTGTGTGTGTGTGTGTGTGTGTGTGTGTGTGTGTGTGTGTGTGTGTGTGTGTGTGTGTGTGTGTGTGTGTGTGTGTGTGTGTGTGTGTGTGTGTGTGTGTGTGTGTGTGTGTGTGTGTGTGTGTGTGTGTGTGTGTGTGTGTGTGTGTGTGTGTGTGTGTGTGTGTGTGTGTGTGTGTGTGTGTGTGTGTGTGTGTGTGTGTGTGTGTGTGTGTGTGTGTGTGTGTGTGTGTGTGTGTGTGTGTGTGTGTGTGTGTGTGTGTGTGTGTGTGTGTGTGTGTGTGTGTGTGTGTGTGTGTGTGTGTGTGTGTGTGTGTGTGTGTGTGTGTGTGTGTGTGTGTGTGTGTGTGTGTGTGTGTGTGTGTGTGTGTGTGTGTGTGTGTGTGTGTGTGTGTGTGTGTGTGTGTGTGTGTGTGTGTGTGTGTGTGTGTGTGTGTGTGTGTGTGTGTGTGTGTGTGTGTGTGTGTGTGTGTGTGTGTGTGTGTGTGTGTGTGTGTGTGTGTGTGTGTGTGTGTGTGTGTGTGTGTGTGTGTGTGTGTGTGTGTGTGTGTGTGTGTGTGTGTGTGTGTGTGTGTGTGTGTGTGTGTGTGTGTGTGTGTGTGTGTGTGTGTGTGTGTGTGTGTGTGTGTGTGTGTGTGTGTGTGTGTGTGTGTGTGTGTGTGTGTGTGTGTGTGTGTGTGTGTGTGTGTGTGTGTGTGTGTGTGTGTGTGTGTGTGTGTGTGTGTGTGTGTGTGTGTGTGTGTGTGTGTGTGTGTGTGTGTGTGTGTGTGTGTGTGTGTGTGTGTGTGTGTGTGTGTGTGTGTGTGTGTGTGTGTGTGTGTGTGTGTGTGTGTGTGTGTGTGTGTGTGTGTGTGTGTGTGTGTGTGTGTGTGTGTGTGTGTGTGTGTGTGTGTGTGTGTGTGTGTGTGTGTGTGTGTGTGTGTGTGTGTGTGTGTGTGTGTGTGTGTGTGTGTGTGTGTGTGTGTGTGTGTGTGTGTGTGTGTGTGTGTGTGTGTGTGTGTGTGTGTGTGTGTGTGTGTGTGTGTGTGTGTGTGTGTGTGTGTGTGTGTGTGTGTGTGTGTGTGTGTGTGTGTGTGTGTGTGTGTGTGTGTGTGTGTGTGTGTGTGTGTGTGTGTGTGTGTGTGTGTGTGTGTGTGTGTGTGTGTGTGTGTGTGTGTGTGTGTGTGTGTGTGTGTGTGTGTGTGTGTGTGTGTGTGTGTGTGTGTGTGTGTGTGTGTGTGTGTGTGTGTGTGTGTGTGTGTGTGTGTGTGTGTGTGTGTGTGTGTGTGTGTGTGTGTGTGTGTGTGTGTGTGTGTGTGTGTGTGTGTGTGTGTGTGTGTGTGTGTGTGTGTGTGTGTGTGTGTGTGTGTGTGTGTGTGTGTGTGTGTGTGTGTGTGTGTGTGTGTGTGTGTGTGTGTGTGTGTGTGTGTGTGTGTGTGTGTGTGTGTGTGTGTGTGTGTGTGTGTGTGTGTGTGTGTGTGTGTGTGTGTGTGTGTGTGTGTGTGTGTGTGTGTGTGTGTGTGTGTGTGTGTGTGTGTGTGTGTGTGTGTGTGTGTGTGTGTGTGTGTGTGTGTGTGTGTGTGTGTGTGTGTGTGTGTGTGTGTGTGTGTGTGTGTGTGTGTGTGTGTGTGTGTGTGTGTGTGTGTGTGTGTGTGTGTGTGTGTGTGTGTGTGTGTGTGTGTGTGTGTGTGTGTGTGTGTGTGTGTGTGTGTGTGTGTGTGTGTGTGTGTGTGTGTGTGTGTGTGTGTGTGTGTGTGTGTGTGTGTGTGTGTGTGTGTGTGTGTGTGTGTGTGTGTGTGTGTGTGTGTGTGTGTGTGTGTGTGTGTGTGTGTGTGTGTGTGTGTGTGTGTGTGTGTGTGTGTGTGTGTGTGTGTGTGTGTGTGTGTGTGTGTGTGTGTGTGTGTGTGTGTGTGTGTGTGTGTGTGTGTGTGTGTGTGTGTGTGTGTGTGTGTGTGTGTGTGTGTGTGTGTGTGTGTGTGTGTGTGTGTGTGTGTGTGTGTGTGTGTGTGTGTGTGTGTGTGTGTGTGTGTGTGTGTGTGTGTGTGTGTGTGTGTGTGTGTGTGTGTGTGTGTGTGTGTGTGTGTGTGTGTGTGTGTGTGTGTGTGTGTGTGTGTGTGTGTGTGTGTGTGTGTGTGTGTGTGTGTGTGTGTGTGTGTGTGTGTGTGTGTGTGTGTGTGTGTGTGTGTGTGTGTGTGTGTGTGTGTGTGTGTGTGTGTGTGTGTGTGTGTGTGTGTGTGTGTGTGTGTGTGTGTGTGTGTGTGTGTGTGTGTGTGTGTGTGTGTGTGTGTGTGTGTGTGTGTGTGTGTGTGTGTGTGTGTGTGTGTGTGTGTGTGTGTGTGTGTGTGTGTGTGTGTGTGTGTGTGTGTGTGTGTGTGTGTGTGTGTGTGTGTGTGTGTGTGTGTGTGTGTGTGTGTGTGTGTGTGTGTGTGTGTGTGTGTGTGTGTGTGTGTGTGTGTGTGTGTGTGTGTGTGTGTGTGTGTGTGTGTGTGTGTGTGTGTGTGTGTGTGTGTGTGTGTGTGTGTGTGTGTGTGTGTGTGTGTGTGTGTGTGTGTGTGTGTGTGTGTGTGTGTGTGTGTGTGTGTGTGTGTGTGTGTGTGTGTGTGTGTGTGTGTGTGTGTGTGTGTGTGTGTGTGTGTGTGTGTGTGTGTGTGTGTGTGTGTGTGTGTGTGTGTGTGTGTGTGTGTGTGTGTGTGTGTGTGTGTGTGTGTGTGTGTGTGTGTGTGTGTGTGTGTGTGTGTGTGTGTGTGTGTGTGTGTGTGTGTGTGTGTGTGTGTGTGTGTGTGTGTGTGTGTGTGTGTGTGTGTGTGTGTGTGTGTGTGTGTGTGTGTGTGTGTGTGTGTGTGTGTGTGTGTGTGTGTGTGTGTGTGTGTGTGTGTGTGTGTGTGTGTGTGTGTGTGTGTGTGTGTGTGTGTGTGTGTGTGTGTGTGTGTGTGTGTGTGTGTGTGTGTGTGTGTGTGTGTGTGTGTGTGTGTGTGTGTGTGTGTGTGTGTGTGTGTGTGTGTGTGTGTGTGTGTGTGTGTGTGTGTGTGTGTGTGTGTGTGTGTGTGTGTGTGTGTGTGTGTGTGTGTGTGTGTGTGTGTGTGTGTGTGTGTGTGTGTGTGTGTGTGTGTGTGTGTGTGTGTGTGTGTGTGTGTGTGTGTGTGTGTGTGTGTGTGTGTGTGTGTGTGTGTGTGTGTGTGTGTGTGTGTGTGTGTGTGTGTGTGTGTGTGTGTGTGTGTGTGTGTGTGTGTGTGTGTGTGTGTGTGTGTGTGTGTGTGTGTGTGTGTGTGTGTGTGTGTGTGTGTGTGTGTGTGTGTGTGTGTGTGTGTGTGTGTGTGTGTGTGTGTGTGTGTGTGTGTGTGTGTGTGTGTGTGTGTGTGTGTGTGTGTGTGTGTGTGTGTGTGTGTGTGTGTGTGTGTGTGTGTGTGTGTGTGTGTGTGTGTGTGTGTGTGTGTGTGTGTGTGTGTGTGTGTGTGTGTGTGTGTGTGTGTGTGTGTGTGTGTGTGTGTGTGTGTGTGTGTGTGTGTGTGTGTGTGTGTGTGTGTGTGTGTGTGTGTGTGTGTGTGTGTGTGTGTGTGTGTGTGTGTGTGTGTGTGTGTGTGTGTGTGTGTGTGTGTGTGTGTGTGTGTGTGTGTGTGTGTGTGTGTGTGTGTGTGTGTGTGTGTGTGTGTGTGTGTGTGTGTGTGTGTGTGTGTGTGTCTGTGAGATATAGGAATATGTTTGTGCAATGGTATTGATATGGCTGTGTGTGCGTGTGAGAGATGAATATGTGAAACGTTGAGCTATAGAATGGAAATAAACTTTATAAAAAAAATAAAAAAAAGAAGAAAAAAAGAGAAAAAGATTGGGTATAATTGTTATGGTATAATTTTGATTCCTTATAACTTAATGAAAAATGTTAGTTTCCAAGGTAAGTTTCCAAGGTAATTCACGGTAAGATTGGGCCCAGGGCCCAATCTTACCAATGCCGTGAATGCAAATGCCATGATTTTCATTCACCTCCAGAATTTATTTTCATTTTCATTCACCTCCTTTGCCCTCCATAATAGCAGGATTTTAATGCAGCCCAATGGGAGTGGGGGGGGGGGGGGACACCTAGCCGGGCCACCGAACACCTGGCTGCACTCCCCAACTCAAAACGTTGTGGCGACATTCCCCTGCTATTAACTGTGTATTGGTGTTTCAGTCTGTTAGCATTATTTACACCACCAATAGCATGCAAAGTCTGGTTTTACAGGTGCATTGGCATTTGGCACTTTTGTGCATCAGCTTCATTGACACCAATAGCATGAAGTCTGGTATTTTGACGTGCCCAAAGATTGAACTCTAGAGCACTCTAAACATTCAGTTCCAACAAAACACCAATAACATTCAAATTGGGGATTTGGAAGCATCCAACTAACCAAGAATTTGTCCAAACTTTGCCAACCTTGCCCCTCAAACTGAGAAGTCTTGGACTGCCCCTATTCAACTTACCTTGGAAACTAACATTTTTCATTAAGTTATAAGGAATCAAAATTATACCATAACAAAAGCATTAGTGTAAACTGTAGCAAGGTCAGACAGACTGAATCCTTGACAAATTCATGCTACTGGTTTTGCACATGTAAGCCATGAAGGGAAGTCATGAGTATTACCTTACCTTACCTACCTTGTATTACCTTGTATTACCTTGTATTACCTTGTACTTCTATATCCACGATAACAAATAATATAAATAAATAAAATAAATAGTTATAAATAAATATAACGTGTAAGGCACACGATAACAATCATTATACATTTCCTTGGTTTGACATTTAGACCACAAGGCAACCGTACGTTATCTTTCGTACGTTAGCACTGTCTTCATTACTCGTTAATGACACGGTAATGACACGGTAATGAACATTGGTAATGAACTATTGCGGCTACTTTTCATAAGGAAACAAAACTCGCCATTCACCTAAGAACATCAGCAATATAAACCACTTAACATATGAACACGCAACGGAACACGCAACGGCATGCAGCACGCAATGGTCCGAGTGGGCCGAAGTGCCTTAAATTAAAACAAGAAAGACAAAAGGCGTTTTTCACCGCGGCACAGCGTGGCCTAATGATGCTAAAGCAGTAATTAGTTTCTTAATCCGCCGTCGCTGCGGTCTCGCATGCGATTAACGGAAACGACCGTGACGCGTACGGTTTGCCGCGGGATTCGTAGAGCAAATAATGGGAAATATTCGAATGTGGGCGCGTTTTGCACAGATGAATTTAACCAACGTGGTAATATTCGCTCGCGTGCTAGCTAATAGCTATGCACATACAATCGTCGGAGGCAGAAAAAGCGTAATCGGATGCGTATTGAAGGGAATAGTACACCTTGGGAAAAGTACGTGGAATGATGGCCAAGAGTGTTCTAATTACGGTTCTGGCATTCGTTCTTGCGAGAAAAAAAGTACCAATTTGTCACAATTGGGAAAATATTGCTATTAATACATATGACGTCACAATAATCTTGCGTCACCAAAACGAGTTGTGACGCCATACCGGCCTATCCTTGAATCAGAATATGTAAGCAACACTAGCAACCTCATTCGCTGGGTCGCGACTCCCGAGTATATTGGTCGCGATTGAAAATGTGTGAATGTTTACACTATGGCCTTGTATGAGTAGAGTTGGAGTGGCGTTGCGTAAACACATACCCATAATGTTCATGTGCATAAATACATGTGATATACCTACCCACAAATGTGTTTATATGTGTGTTCATCGGTATGTCAGGTGGATGTAAATAAATATTGCAGCTACCGGTACTAGCCACTCATCACAAGGTGTGCCTTTTCAAGACGAGTGTCGACATTATTTTCAATTGGAAATCCAATGAAAATTGACAAAGTTATAGCCAATAATATTTCGAGCTAAGGGACACTTCAACGTAAACAATAAACAAACTTTGTCAAAATTGAATCAATATATTGCATGAATACCGACCAGCCACCAATCAACAAATGCGTCCTATTACAAAGCATCTATTGGTAATTTTCAATTGGAAATCGGTTCACAATTGACAGAGGTAATTTCTTAAAACTGTAACCACAGGCAGAATGTACCCCTAATGTATCGCAGTTCAGGGGCGGCGCTAGGCCCTTGAGACTAGGTAGGCAAGGCAGCAGTGGCGTCGCCAGGGGTCAAACGTAGGCGAGGCAGCCAGGAGGGACGCTAGGGGCGCTGGGGGCGAGGGGGGCACTGTTTCGTGACTTTTTTAATAGGTTTTCAAATATATGCAGATCACCACGATTAATATTTCACCGCTACAAACAGCCTGTTTATATGCTGTTATCCGCTTGTAATTGATTTGAAAAAGGCAAGAATTATCACGGAGATGTGCACGTAAGGCTTTCGATTCGACGCTTAATTCTGCAGATTGACAATAATTGTGCGACTGCAATCAGAGCCTACACATAAAATCATTTATTATATGCGAAGAACACGGCTAAGAAAAATGTATCGAAATATAATGTCCTATTTGTAATATAAGTATGGACGACCCGCCGATCTCCTCGCAGTAATATGTAACTATATCATAATTTAATGAGATTTACCCTTAAAATGATTTTTGTAAACTATTAGAAAAAGAACCCATATTAAAAATATCCCGAAACAACATTTTCATCACGGCGCCTGTCAAAGGCCTTTTGCTGCTGCCGCGTTGACGCCGCATCGAATTTCTCCGGAACGGAAGCGCCGGCGAAAACTCAGCTCGATCTTGGTTCGTGCTGTTAGTTGTTACGCTGAGATACCACCAATGATCTGGTCTGGAGAAGTAGTAGAAACATTATTTTCGAAATAATAATTGAACCCCTATGTGGCAAGCTACTACGAGGCTAACAATAGTTGGTATTGCAGTCATATTTATTTTATGAAGTTATTGCGCTTAAAAAGGTGTGTTTTTTCAATTTTCTAGTTGATTTCGTTTCGATGCGTTTCGGTGTCGGTCGGTCCAAATAGCGAAAACGTTGTTCTATTATTCTGTCGAAAACAAAGTGCGGTAGGAATACTAATGACGTATGCGAAACGTCACCAGATTTGTCCCTTTAAAATATGACTAAATATACCCAACGGTTTTTGCGTTGCAACTCAGCAACTAGGTCGTTTTGGAAGGAAAAATTTCCGATTTGGAGATTTCTCAGTACTCCCGACAATATGGCTATCTCAGTTGAACACTAATGTTAAAGGTGTACTATTCCCTTTAAGCAATGGTGAAGCTTTCATAGATTCTCATTTGGAGACGCTGCAGATACCAAAACAGTGTATCAAACGTTTGCCGAAAGAATATCAGAAGGATTCTCCGAGATTATATGGGGTGCTCTGGTAATCCCCCTAAACCTATAGAAGTTCTCGGATATTGTTGTGAAATCTTAGTTCGAGAACCTTTAAGAAGGGTTCTCAGATCCAGACATGTGGTGATCGAGCGAGCGCCGGTGAGGCTCTCGAAGACCAGTCAAAGTTCTCATTGTTTTGCAGTGTAGGGACGGTCTTTCACGTGCCGATATCAGCTTTCGTTACTTTATTCTGCCTTATTTATTAATATTTTACCTATTCTTTCAGCGTTCAAGAACACGTTGAAATATATTTTTTCATTTTTTTTGGGGTCGGGCATTTGCACCATCTTCTGCATTAATTTTCTATTGAAAGGATAAGCACTGGCAACGGGCAATGGTTTCCTATTGTTGAATCCAGAACGTCAGAAAATTGTTTTGGTGACCAAATATCATTAAGTACGACATAATAATACAAAACTCAACGGATTTCGTTTGCTTGCGCATTAAACACTGAATGAAAACAAATTTTGGCTTGTAAAAATTGCTTAGACTTTCTAAATAATAAATGATGATGTTGATTTTCAGTCGATTTCAGTCGTTTTAGGGGTCAATGGGTTCGATGCCTTCCCCTCAGAACCGCTCCTGGACACCACGAGCGATTTTTTCAGAAATACACACCACTGATTGACGAATCTTGTGATGAATGCCTTGGACCCTTTCAGTCAGTTGTTATGGTATGTAAGTGCAGTTGTAAGTTGTAGGTAAATGTGATTTAAACTCAACGAACCCGCTCCATCCGAACTACGACGAAACCCACGGTCACCCGGATTAAGAGTCGCTCCACAGATAGTCTCCATATATTAACTGCCATCATCCCATGCACCCATGTCATTCCAGGCATTCCAGGCATTCCAGGCATTCCAGGCAGAGAGCAATAACACAGTCATATAACCAAGTTCGACCAAGTATATATCATCTACCAAGTTTATCTTATAACCAAGTCACACAGTCAGCACACCGGCGTCCTGTACATCACCCCAGCAGCAGCGACACCACAATCACAGTACCACAACAACCACAAACTCACAACAACCAGAACCTCACTACAACCACAACCTCACAACAACCAAAAACTCACAACAACCACAACCTCACAACAACCACAACCTCACAACCTTCTCACACCAATCGGCCTGTACACTCACTGAGCTCTGCACTGCACGAAAGTCGCGGCCAGCACCACAGTAGAATCATAGACATCTCCCACGCGCATGCTGCTCTGGCCTCTGAGATGCATCTCGATCTTGATTTTCGATCAAGCCTCGAACACACTTGTATTTGGCGCCACGCAACCGTATTTGGCGCATCGTGATCATATCTGGCGCACCGTGATCATATCTGGCGCCTCACGGCTGCATTGGGCTCCCTTTGGCTGCACTTGGCGTTCTTCAGTTGCATTACAGCGCTATACCTGGCACCGTGTTCGTTGTTGCATTCAGCGCCTCTGGCGGACGACCGGCGAACTATTAGCGCGGGTCCTCCCGCCAAGAGTTGAGGTCCACGTGCGGCAGTACCCCGCTGTCACAGGCCACTCGTGGGTTCCTGGAGGACAATATTAGAGTGACGTCACATTATAAACAGAGAGCAGCGCCATAGCGTCAAAGTTAAGCTGCTGGCAATGGGCTGTCACTCGAGGGAAAACAACAGCTCTGATAATTGACAGGTTTGCGGTATCATTGACGTTAGTCGGGTGACGGATAAATTTTCCCCCTCGCCATCGTCGCACTTCGATGGCCGTCCCTCGCCCGTGGACTCGGGAGTCGGGAGTCGGGACTGCTGGCTGCTGGCTGCTGGTCGCCGGGCTTGTAACGGTCTCCCTCTGCTCCCCCGAATGGAGGCCACCTACATTAGGTACAGTAGGTCCACCCTCCACCTGGTGGGTCGGGAAGCTCACGCACGTTCGCCTGGTCAACGTGCCATTTTGTGACACCTTTCCTGTCTTCTTAATCTCATGGTTATGTTGTAATTCGAGCTGGCCGACGTGGCCTTATCCCAGCCAAGCCAAATCAAATTAAGCAGGGGGCTGGTCCGGTCAGGAGGATATCACTCCAGATAGATTGGATGCCAGGCCGTTGGATTCACATAATATATTTGATGCACTCATGAACTCTGATCTGAAGCAGGGGTATAAAAGGTAAAATTTGCTACCAACCGAATTTGACGGAGCCCAATTTTGCTACACTTTTCATCGAAGCTATTTTTTTTCTCGAGTTTTCATTACATGTTCATCGAAGCTACATTTATACACATTTCCATTGCTACAATTCCATTTTTGTGGCCGCACGTCCCCACCGCACGCCCGATTGACAAGCGGTCTTCTTTGCAGAGCAGCCCCATCTAACCTACCCTGTTTGAGACCAGTCCCGACTCATGTGGGTGACTACCACTGCGCGTGGTGCGTGCCGCGTGAGGGGTGTTGAAAAGTATTTTCTCGCAATAACTCCGCAACGGCTGGGCAGATTATGTGCAAATTTCGTGTGTGGACCCCCCAGCCGCCACTTTCACACAATTCAGGGGTGGGGTGACTGCACGTGCGCACGTGCGCACCCCTATTCTATATCTCACAAACGGCTGAGCCGAATGTGTTCAAATTTGGTGTGTGCTTAGGGACCTCTCAGCAGCCGCCTTTCCGCAAGTCAGGGGTGGGGAGGATTTGCACGTGCGCACGTGCGCACGTGCGCACGCGCGCACCTTTTTTTTGTATCTCAGAAACTACTTGCCCGATCGAGTTGAAATTCCCCATACATTTCCTTCGCGCTCGCTCGTTCATCGCCAACTACGGCGCCTTACTGGTTTTAGGAAAGGTCAGAAAAATTCAGAAGCCTACCCCCAACCATTTCGGAGATATTTGATAAAAACATGAGGGGTTGGCAGAATCTGCCCCCCCCCCCCTGCCACTAATAGGGTTAAGTTTTTCTATATTTACACCGCACGAGTGCCAGGCGCTGAGACCCACCGCCATTACTCTAGATGACGTAATCTCTGTGTCATTATTCAGGTACACCATGTTGTGGGGCGTTTCCCTTAGTTGCTAACGTTTGCCAGCCCAACATTTTACCGAACTTATAATAGTGCAGCGACAGTTCCTGATCAAATATTGCAGCCCTGCAGTAGGATTCTCTCTGCTTTGCCCACTTCACCCTGGTCAAGAAGGAAGCAGACAAACAAAGTAGTTATTAACTATGACGGCAAAGCCATAGTATTTTCAA